>CM026196.1:14167-68416 GCA_014825925.1 Bombus breviceps | reverse complement strand
AGAGAGAGAGAGAGAGAGAGAGAGAGAGAGAGAGAGAGAGAGAGAGAGAGAGAGAGAGAGAGAGAGAGAGAGAGAGAGAGAGAGAGAGAGAGAGAGAGAGAGAGAGAGAGAGAGAGAGAGGGAGAGAGCAGTGCTCTCACCGCGAAGTAGTTGGATCCAGGGAAAACGCGGGCATTTGTCTAAAGTCGATATACCACCAAAGTGTAAACGGAAACGGATCTGCTGACATAGAAAGGTGACTGAATGGTAGTCGTCTTTGTATGCAAATCGCGCTGCTCGGTGACGTGAATCGAAGGAAAGGCGAGAAGCTGGCTCGACTTGAACTGAACGTTCGACGATCGGTGGCTGGATTCTATTCTATCGGTTGACGAATTCTCTAACGATGACTATATTCGGCGAGTTGCCGTGCGCCACCGCAGAACCGCGTTGCTCTTACGCCGATACATTTCCCTCGACAAACATCAATGTCCGCATTCGCCCTCTTACTCCACGTTTTCCGGATAATCCCGCGATTTGTAAAATCGCTTTTCCGGGCTGATCCCGGATCTGACGTCACACGGTGACACACTTACTTTTATTCGACTTGGTTATGCTAAGCAGCGCGCACGCGCATATCTCGCGCTCGCTTCAATTCGGACGGTGTTTCCGCGAGCGAAACGATCGATTCGAAAACAGCTTAGCCACCTCGACGAATCGCACGAACAATCGGGAATTTTATCTCATTTTCCACCGAGATAATTCTTCTATTTAAACGTCCAAAGCAAAGAAAGAAGCTAAGCGGAAAAAAGGATAACGACAATAACGTGTCCGCTGAGATTTCGCAGACCATCCGTGAAATTTTTGTACTCCGACGTAGTCACCTCCATCAGCGATCCTGAAATTTTCACGGAGAAAAATAGTATTTCACCAGCCGAAGGATAACCATCGATCACTCGAGCCGGGGTTGAAGGCGGGATAGGGGGATGGGGGTGGGGGTTTACAACGTGGAAGGGGAGACAAAAATACGATTCCTTTCGACTTGTTGACTTTCCTTGAATTCACTCCCACGGAAGCCGAGGATTTCTTCGTTTCTGCTATATGCCTGCTATATACTTCCTCGTCCGTACTATCCCCGTCCTTCATCGTACAGCAGCTTCATCAGAATTCCGTCGACTTTGCCAAGTTCAGAGAAAATCTATTCTGGCCGACGTTTCTTTTCTTCTGTCTCGTGCACTCGCTAAAAAGGGTTTGCTCGACATACGTGTCACAGATATATTTATTATTCCTCAAACATACGTATTTCCGATACGAGGATGTGTGCATTTTGGAAATACAGCGTGCCATATGGAATATTAATCGTTTTCAGATGTTAAAAGTAATCTAACCCCTTCATTTTTTTTTGCTCCTTTCTTTTAAATAAAACGCGTTACATTTCTTTCTATGACGCAAAACCAAGCGAAATCCGTCTAACATTCAACACACAGTCATGACGGAGAAAAAGAGACAAGGTAATCGTCGATCTTCAAGACAAATATTATTCCGAAAAATTGGATTACCGTTATCGGCACTCGCCAAACGTCAGTGGCAGCCTCGAGTCTCGACACGTGCGTCCGTGTGGCTGCGTCTGGGAAGGCTACGAGTGGCCTGCGGTCTCGTCTATCTCGCCCCACCGACATCCAATTTCTTTTTTCTCTCCTCCCTGACGTCCCTTGTGAAATTCCCCGACTCGCCGAATTTTCTGCGCGATATCTCAATTCTGTTTCCTCGCCGTGCCGCACACACCCTCGCTACAGATCGGTTAAGCGCTGCCTCCTTCGAGTTGCGAGCTACCGCGATCTCCCGCCCGTTTTCACGGGATTAAATCTGTGCCACAAGGGTGAACAAAATTCGATTTCAACAAGCGACGGATAATCTTTTCTTTAGCCAAGATCGTTGGTTATGAGTAAAAACCATACTTCGGTGGCGCCACAAGATCCTCGGGTCTAGCAGACGCGTAGACAAACGTCGCGTGTATAGTTTCGCGGTTCCTCGAGTGCCAAAGTTTATATCGCGTGAGCAAGAAAAATGATCCGCGTAGGGTCAAGCTGTAACAAACAACGAGCGGACAAGCAACGAAGAGACAAAATGTACAAGTATCGTGTGGGACAAGTATCGAGAGAGAGAGAGAGAGAGAGAGAGAGAGAGAGAGAGAGAGAGAGAGAGAGAGAGAGAGAGAGGAGTTTTAGAAGGGAAACGGGAGTTGCGAAAAAAGAGAGATTAAGGATAGGAAGAAGGGAAGGTGAAGAGAGAAAGAGCTCGATGTTAATGCTCCCTTTGATATCATGGTATACAGCGGCGGTTTCGTAATACCGGGATTAATACAACCCCGAAGCTTTGGCCCTATACCAGTTTATAGAAAACTGCAGCCACACACCTGCTGACTTACACGATTGACAGTCGCTACACGTGCAGTTTCACGTCAAAGGGAATCGGAACGGATTAAATCATGCCCAAAGTGTTTGCCTTTCGTCGTTGCTATTTTAAATGAACGTAAAATTAATTGAGTTGTAAAGAAACTTGTGAAGTACTACGAATGACACAAGTAAATTCGCGGTGAATTTGTCTTGAAAACAGTAGTTTTTACCACGGAGTATCACGGCGTGGCATCGAAAGAATCGAACCGAGATGAAATCACCTTTCAACGTGTTTTCGTGTTCGCTTCTGGCGAATGTATCTGACCGAATTAAAAAACGCACGAATAGCGTACGCCACTACAAAAGCGTTTCACAAAAATTGAATAAGTGTCAGGTTCCAGGCATCGGAAATCTTCTGTTGCAAACTGAAACGTCGTGGCTGCTTTCGTCGCACACATACCTGTAGATAATGCGAACATCGAGCAATGAGCCCCCCCCCCGTGAAATTTCGTTTCTCCGCGATTGGAAACATGAACGTAAAGCTCTTTTGCCTGTTTTTCTCTTTATCTTATTTTTTTCGTAAATGATCCCCGCTGATCGTGCATGATCCTTTGTAAACATATTGGTAAGGATTACAGAGTTTTTGGACATTGTCTCTATTCATTTCCTTTCCCCCTTGTTGTTATGTATTTCATTCTTCTCGTCCCTCTTTTTTTTCTTCCTTAGTATATCCGTTTTTTTTTTTTTTTTTTTTTTTTTTTTTTTTTTTTTTTTTTTTTTTTTTTTTTTTTTTTTTTTTTTTTTTTTTTTTTTTTTTTTTTTTTTTTTTTTTTTTTTTTTTTTTTTTTTTTTTTTTTCGTTGTTACAAATATCGCGAAACATATCGCTAAAACTGAGTACATATAAAATCGTGCGCGTGTGAATGTAATGGCCTAAGACAGAATAGATCCGTCGGGTTCTGTCGAAAAATATTACCTTCCATTTCACGCAAATGTCCGATTTCAACGTGGATTTGCGTCGTTTCGTGTTAAAATTAAAACGTACTGTTGGCAGAAAGCTCGTATGATGAATTACGCGAGACCGGATTACATTCCACGCACGATAGATTACAACACGCTGTTCCACATCTTCTGTTAAATCAATAATGTATCGGTCTGGACCAACGGCAGCGCCAATCATAGCTCGTGCCCGACATTAAATCCTTCCGCATCGTAATGGGGAAAAAGCTTTTTCATCGATGTACAACTCCCTTTTGTAGTTTCCCTCGGTCTCTAATTAATATATTCATTGACGAAGCTACGGATCGATGGCAGTGCTGCGACAACGCAATTTATTAACGGCAGAAGAACTTCGTACGTGGTGCCTGATACCATAATCCATTGGTTTTCATTCGCGGCTCGTAAATGAAACCCTCTACATCGAACGCAAAGAGATTTTCTTTCCAGCCACCCTATATCCGTGGCAAATCCACTTAACTTAAATCGGATAAAGTTTAAGTTTCCGCCAGTTTATAATACCCTCGGCAGTTAAGAAGAGATGTATGTGTATCCACAAACCATCAAAATCTGTACTTTCTGCTGTAATAACACCCGAAAGGGAAATACGACACAACGCTATGTTACATTTCTCCTGTACATATACATATACCTAAAGTTACAAACATATGACGTCAACTAACTAAGATGCAAAGTTATCAAAAGCGTGATACGGCGGTGCAACAAGAACGCGACCAAACAACGTGGAAACCCGAGCTCACCTTAACTTTCTAATTATTTCAGAATATAAATCGACAGGGATAGGCGATATATAATGTATATAAGATCGTAGAAAGGTAAGTTCGTTACACGTGTATCGAGACACTGAGCTGCGAATAACAAGATGAAAAGAGGCAACTCAAGTACAAATGCAGAGCAAGTGCATTTCACGGGCTACGGTATTTCAGAAATTTCCCGGTCTCATCCCTCTCTATCGACGTTCCTCTACCACCCTCTTTCTCCATTGCGCCAAACGCCCATCCAGTCTGTCTGCCGCCGTCAACCCCCCCCCCCTCTTCGCCGCTGGTATCCAAGTCTCCACTATACGAGGTGGGAGGATTTCTGTACGGTTTTTCGCATAGGCGACCTACACGTATTTAAGGAAAAAGGGAAACCCGGCCGATCTTTGGCTTTATATTTTCTTGGATACCCAGTGGAGACAATAACTATCCTCTTCCCGTGAGCCGAATTGTGAATGCTGATTTCACTGAATACCATCTCCTGAACAACGGATTCGTTAAAAACGGACGAGAGCCGGGTATCTCTTCGCGATTCGACACATAATTGCGATTATCCAGTCAGTCCTCCATTCATTTATACCTGAATGGGAAGAATTTAGATCTGCAGGTGGGAAGCGTTTTATCGAATGAAGGAACTCGAATAAATTATATCGTTCTTTTTGTTTTCATTTTCTCCTCTCTATTTTATTCTTATTTGCGTCGTGATCCCGATGTTGCGGACGATCTGTTTGTTCAAGGAATGAATGGAATTTGAAGAGCCTTAAACTGCTCGCTGTTTCGCCGACCAACTTTCGTGAAAACTCGCATCCTATCCTTTTCGTAAAAGATACGGAAAAAGAGGGTCGAAACTGAAATCTTTCCCCGTTCAAAAATTTACCGATGACAATTTTGGTTGATGGAAGACTTTTCATTTCCATGAATCATGTAGCACGCTTTAAGCGTTCTCAAATGTCTTGAATCACTCAAGCGACCCTTCATTAGCGCCTCGACCCCAACACGTTTCCCCATGGCCCAGTTTTGAATTTTTAATTTCCGTTTGGTAATCGCGAACAGAAGGAACAACGAGGGAGAGGTCCGGCGTTTAGGAAACACGTCGATTGTCGATAAAATTCGTCGAGTCGATTTCTTGCTTCCAGGCTATACCTATACAGGATCACGAAACTATTCGAAGAATTGTAGATACCTTCTATGAATATGTATGTTGTTGTTATGTGTGTTACTCGAAATTTCATTTGTTTCAGTAAAGCTTGAAACGAATCCGATATTATATACAAAAATTACCAAATATTTTATACGAGTACATAGGTTATATATTTCGTAAAAACTGAAAAAATATTTAAATAATTAGTAAATCTGTATATTTGACACATATAATTTTTAAAACGACTATTTATTTTGGATATTAATTTTTTATGAAATATTGATTTTTAAATAAATATCTTGTAATATTGATAATGGATAATAATAATATCGTTTACTTTAATGTAACGCAAGTTTTACTTTTATGCATTTTTGCATACCAATTGTTTCGCAATATTTTTTATACGCCTTTCTTTAACGGTACACACCCACCGTGTAAAAAGAGCGCCAGGTGTAAATAAATCACACGTTTCAGAACTCGACGGTACAGTTCAGCGAGAAGAATCCAGGGAGCAAATTGCATTAGGCCGGAGCAAGGAATAAACAAGAAGACAAAAGGATTGTATTGTACCAATTATAAAGAGTCGGTTAAGAAATGGTCTCACGTTCCTTTTCAAGTTGACGAAGGGATCCGGAGAAGTAATAGGGGAGAGCCGGATTTTCAAGGCGGACGAGCCGCGATACAATCGAGCCGGTACAGCTCGGTCTTAGAAAGTTCAAAGTGCTGTATTGCGTGAGCACACGCGTGTACGTGTGGAAGGGTGCGGGTGCGGGTACGGGTGCGGGTGCGGCACCGATACACGTATACCAGGGCCTCTCGGTGTTTGCGACGTACAGGTATTTGCCCCGGCGCGGCGCAGGTTTCACGCTCGAACGACAACGCGAACGGACGTTTGAGCGTGGCAGCAGGTAAAACGTGAACAGGAGCTGAAGCAGGTATAACCGGTGCGCGTTGTGCCTGACAGCTATGCAACCGTGCCTCTCTCTTCTACCCCTCTGCGTTTTACATGATCGCTTTTCCAATTTCTGTCCCTCAACCCATCTTCCCATCTTGTATCCATTCTGTGTGCGGTGTGTGCGTGCAAGATTAGAAGAAGTTAGAAGAATAAATAAAAGTCGAGTGCAAAGAATCGAAGATAAAATGGGAACAAAGCCGTAGGAGCGCGAGAATGAGATAAAAGATGAACAAATGGAACGAAGATAAAGAAAAAGTAGTACAAATAGAGAACGGGTGCGATAGGGAAGAGAGTACGAAGGGGAAAGATAGGAAAGAGAAGAGAAATGGCTGACGGAACACGCGTCGAAAGCACAATTCCTACTTCGAGGAGAGATCTCGAGATCTCTCATTGCTGATCGAATCGTTCGTGCATACTTCGCAACCGGGATTAATCCGACCGCGACTAATTCGAGAATTGGCTGCAAACAGAACCGATGTTACATGAAACCAGACTTGTACACTGTCCGCTACTCGAGAGGCCGACCGATTTGATTCATAGGTTTCGCGAGATTCCACTTACGTGAGTCTTGTAGCGCCCGAGCAATTCGAGGCAACCTGTCTACCGTAGTTTATGACTCCGAGTGGATTTAACCTTTGCTGAATCCAACTTCTGGACGATTCAGTCGGTCCGAACATTCAGGGTCTCTTCTTCTTATTCGAATAATTCATAATATTGTAGAAAATTTGATTTACCGATACTCACTTAAAAATATAATGAATATAAGTGTTAAAACGATCTTATCTTAATCTCTGGCCTCGACTATCGATCCATCTCGTGCATTATAAACATTCAAATACATTCCCCGTGTTAGAATATTCTCAAAGCACACTGAGATGAGAGATGAATCTGCATAAAGACAAATTCTATTTTCGCCTACATTACATAACGACGAGAAGAATTTTGCAATTCGGATCGTTGTATTCATACGAGCAAGATCTATATAGATTACGACCCATCCTTTGAAAAAATAACGACGCAATCGTGCCTCGTAATTGCCATATCTCCGATGCTGTTCACATTGAAATAAACAACAATTGGGTCTTGGGACAATCCCATGTGTTCATAACCGGTAAACAATGTACGATATCTTATGCGTACACTGGGTATATGGGATATGCAGCAGCGGCGAACGTCGCAACTCGCAAGGAAACCATTTCCTGCATAAAACAAAAGGCGCGCAACACGATATCCCGCGAGTTTCATACGCTTACGTCTCGTACATATTTCAGGCACGTCCTGCACTTCGAGATACAAAACCGTATCAGGATGCAACGACCCCCGTCGCATTTTGTTCAGCGCGCGCGCGTACACGCTGCACGCGTGCGATCATCCTTGTTCTTTTTCTCGCGTCCATTTCACTCGTACTCCGAAAACGAAATCTTCGCTTCGGCTCTGTTATCAACCGTGCGCCTCGTTTTAATGCTTTGTAACGCGATAAAGTTTTTTCTTCTTAATTTTCACTTTTGACGCTCGCGACTAAATAGCTTGCAAGCGGAGTGAAAAGAGGAAGCAAAATGAAAGGGAGAAAGAAGTAAGTTTCATTCTTAGCTTCCGTCGGTGAAGACATCCGACATTGCGCGAACATAACTATTATGGTATGCTATTAACAACCAAATAATAGTTTAACAATCAAATAGCCCAGTTTGAAGTAACAGACGAAAGCTTGAGATAATTGGTAGGTGAAAATGATATATTTACAGAGGTGTGATTTCAAATTGTCGTGCTTATTGAGAGAGGAAAGAAATTAAAACAGTAATGATCGTTCTGGAAATCGTTTGCGGTAGAGAACTCATTTCATTATGTGTTGTTGTAAGAAGATTGAACCAGTCGGTAGAACGACCGATCTCTAGAGCACAAGGCTACTTATATTCAGAAATCAGACTGAAAAGACATACGAAAAAGCATATATAATAATAATAAAGAGAAGAACAAGAGATTGTACAAAAAAGTCTTTAGATCCACAAATATATACCTTTACAAATCCACGTAATTTCTATGAAAAACAACGAACTGGCCGATTTACTAAATCGAAATAGATAACATATATATGTAAAATAAACTCATCCAACTATCAAACATGGGAGGAGACAATGCCTGACAATGTTTTGTCTGTTACGTATCGTCTCTTGTAACGAAAACAAGGGCCGAAAGTTGCTGTTTAGGGCGGACGGAGGAGAACGCTTTCATTCGTTGAGTTCAGTGAGTTGGGAACTAGGCGTTGATAGAAGTAAGTATTGTACTTATCTGTAAAGGGTCGCCCAGCGATGCACAGTACACGCGTGCAGTTCTATTTAATATTTCGACTGGGCATATCGTATATCCAAGAGGCAGTGCACAATAATTCCGTATCAGGTTCCTTTGTATGTTCCAAGTATAACGATCATAATAGGCCTGTCCCTTGCTCTCTATCCGTGCGAGGATACAATTGCTCGGGGAGGTCGTCTCTGTACGAATGCCATTGATTGCACAAGTGGCGCAACTTGCATTCTCGAGTGGTAATTGGTCAGGCTGTGCGGGTTCTGTGGCTTGTTGCGCGATGCATCTTGGGTTTATCGACCTCGGAACGTGGAAATTGGCTTCGCTTACGTCGAGAAAAGTAGATATCCTTCAACCATTGCGCCATTCGTCCTTTCTTCGTCGGGGAAATATAAGGAACCGAAAATGGCCAGCAAGACGATTTAGACTTCGAGCACCTACTGAGTCCAGGAAATCACTGGGAGAAACGTAAGGAAGCAAATACGAATATAATAAAAGACACTTTATATAGAATCACAGAAAAATTGGCTCGCGATTTCTTCCATTCGTCTGTTAGCCAGATATTCATCGAATCGAAAGTCGGTTATTATTTCCAGAACAGTAGTTAACGCACAAGCTTGTCGATGCACGAAAACAGAATGCAACGAAAGCACGATTATCGTGGATAACAATAAAAATACGAAGCAGGAAGTTGGCATTAAGCTCGGCTCTGTGCTCGCATGAAATATTTTGACAACTGGCTTAGTTCGCTGCCACTGAAAAATTTCCTTAACGCTTGAGTTCCGGCGCGAAGAAATTTTTCTATTTACGCAGGGAATATTCATGCACGTTGGCTACTCGACCTATTTCGCTGCACATCTCGGCATCCTTCCGAGGCAGCTGTATCCGGTCGAAATGGTCGGCAGAAAATATCACGATGAATTTACTTCATCGGTCGCGTTTTCATCGTTACATCCACCTTTCCGCTTGTAACCACAGTGTACAGTAAGTAAATAAATACTTCCAAACGATATGGAAACTTTTCGTAAACGTTTCTCTCTTCCAATTTCAACACACGAAAATGCTTAGGTTTGCAACGATCTCCTTGTGTTCATATTAAGTATCTTGCGTTTAATGTAGAAGCCAAGCAGCCACGATATAACTTTGTATTATCAAACATCGCATATACAAATAATCGCTTCTTTGCCTATTTGCATTTCGAGTTACAAGATATTCATCGAAATAATTCCAGATTTAAGAAACGTATTACGTTTTAAACCTGTTCGTTTCCGAGCACCCAGTGTGTAGAAAACGTTCGTGCAAAAGTTCTCTCGCGTGTCCCCCTCCCAAGTATAGCCTAACTATGCCATACATACAGCCAGGTTCCTGTAAAGGCATTTAGAATGGCGATAATGACGCCTACATTTTACCCTTCGTCGAAGAAACCTAGTGTTTCGGACTATCTAGCGAGCCATTTTTTTCAACGTAATTTTCTGCTACCTAATCTTGTTGATAAGTCAACAATCATCACGGCGAGATTAAGGCCACTGGTAATGAACAATAATTACGAGCGTTAAACGTTTAAAGAGAGGAAGGTAGAGGGCGTGAGCGAGCAGTAATTTCACTGTTGCCGCTTTAAAACTACAAATTTAACCGAAATTTATTCCCCGTAAACCGGGCGCTGCTAATTACGCTGCCGGATAACAAAAATATAAATTCGTTGAAATTAAGTTGCACGTAGGAACAGTAAGAGCGCAAATAAGTAAATACGGTCCCTCGTTAATTCACGTTTATTTCCCTTATATGTCGGAAAGGATTAATGTTGTTCGTATGATTTAACCGACCCTGAAAAATGGCCGTGTTATTTTTCATTATCATTCTTGGTTTGCTTAGTCGCCCATTCCTTTGTTTCTTTCAACCGCGTTTCAAGCCGCATCGTTGAAAATCAAAGACCAACGCTGCAGGGGGAACGTCGATGTTATCTAATTACATTAATAAGAAAAAAATATGATCATTGCGACGCGATGCGATGATTGCGCGCTTCCTCCAATTAATTTCACGCGATTGTATACACGGGACTCTAATTTAAATGAATAAATTACGTCTGCGCCTCCGCTTAAACGGGTCGTCCCATATTTATGACCGCGTCAAATACATATATTATCGTTACTCGTCGTCCAGCCAGCAGGAAAATTACAATTTCAATGACGAACGTGTAAATTATGAAATAATTTGGCCTCATCGTAGATTATTGCATTCGTCCGTCCGGTCGTTAAACGTTGGTCCTGTTGCTTGTTCAAAACGCGACCGTTGTCGTTCCGTCAAGGAGTCCCGATTACGATATAAAGGCTTCGATGGTAATTCGTCTAACGTGCAAATCGTTGATCCGATTTGCGTCGAGTGACCAGGTCACAGCGTGAACCACGGCGGTCCTATTTTACTTACTCGAGAGCGTGCGACCACTTCACGATGAAATCGCTAGATATGACCGCTCGTTTCCACGTGCTTTATCAAAATAAAGGTTACGATATCGTGGTTAAGGCAGTTACAGCTCTACTCGCCTTAGTCCATGCGCATACAAAAAAAAACTGTTCGCCGCACCAACCTTTTACCTCGGTTATTCAACATAATTCCGACGGAATATCTCTATACGTCGCGAGAAAGGTGGAATTTCTGTATTGAATATAAACGGTTCGAGAACTAACGAACAAATATTGGAAACCCGTAGCAGAAGCATTAGGGGGAGTGACAAATGGTGTAAAATTTTCGTAACCCTTACGCCTCGTAGAAACAACCAAATCCCTCGATCGTTCCTTCGAAATCGAGTCACAAGGTGCGAGCTTTGAACCACCGCGGTGGTTGCAAGTGTATCGCACGTACATGTGACGCATGCACGCCGCAGTAGGCTGCAGCTTACATGGAGCCATTGCATGCACCGCGAGATTGCATAATGACATAATATTCATAGCGGTGCCGTTATGCTCGCGACCGAGTAGGTAATAAGGGTGTCGGGGAGAAAGACGAAGCGAAAGACGGTCTAGAGAGAAGGAGGAGAATCGAGGAGCTGAGGGGGAGGAACTGAAGAGGCGGAGAAGACAGAATGTAGGATGGTGAGAAGAAGAGAGAAGAGAGAGAAGAAGAGAAATCTCGTTCCTGATGGAAAGGAGAACGAGCCAGTTGCTGAATATACGAGGGCAGAAGCTGAGGCAGGTGACGGAGGTTATAAAGGTGAGAGAGAGAGAGAGAGAGAGAGAGAGAGAGAGAGAGAGAGAGAGAGAGAGAGAGAGAGAGAGAGAGAGAGAAAGAGAGAGAGAGTACATTGGAAGGGGAGCGAGGCTGACGGACGGCGGACACATTTTTAATTAAGACAGTTTCGAGGCGTAATTAATTTTACGACGGCGCTACCTAACGACCGGTCTTTTGCCTCCCACCTTTGCTCCCTTACCTCTTCTTTTCTCGGAGTAACTCTACTTCGAGCTTCCGCAACGTTTCCGTCGATTCTGCACCACCGCCAGAATTTCCACCCGGCCGCACCGTCGCTTACATCTTCGCCGCTTTTTAATAACACTGTTTTCGTCCCTAGCTGCCTCTCGTAAGCGACACCAGCTTCTTCTACTCCTTCGCCATGGTGTTACCGGCGCGCATCACTTTCCTTTTCCGCTCTGGCTTCTCACGCTCGCTCGTGTCCTCTCACCGCGCCAGCAAACTTCTCGAGTATTTTGTTGGCTTGAGTAGAGTCGCGCATCTGGAGCCCTGCTGCACACCTCTAGCCGTCCCTGACTATTCTCACCCTCGAACACATCTTGACAGTTAAGAAGAACGCGCTACCCAGCGTCGACCACCATTGTTTTCCAGCGTTTATTTCCCACTGATTCCACGGAGACTGTTAAAAGAGTGTAGCAGCGAGCTTGATAAATTCCAGCAGAAACAGCCAACTTTTCTCGCGAAGGAAGCAAAGTTCGGACAGATAGAAAAGATCCCCGTATCGCCGTGTATTTTTGACTTTTTATCTCGCACCATCTTTCCGTAACAACATGCGCGCACCCCGTCGACCGACAAGAACGAGGTCAAGGCATAAATTACCGAGCGTCAGGCGATTTCTCTGCATCCTCCGGAGGACGCTGTCTCTCCGCCATCTATTCCCCTGCCCTGGCTCCTCCATCCCAGTCCATAGACCCTCCTTCTGCCAAAAATCGAAGGAAACTTTCATCCGCGCCCCCGTGGAACGTCCTGGATTTATAGCCACCACAAATTACGTGTTGTGCCGGAGAAAAATATTCCTCTTCTTTGTCGAGCTGTTGGAAGCTTGGATCTTCTTGCGAAACTTTCTTCCCAGTTACTTAATCGAGCCAAGAGATGTCTACCCATCCGATCGAATTAAATAATCCTCGTTATAGATATTCTGTCCTGGCCGAAAAAGTCGTTGGTACTAATTTCATTCGATAAATAGGAAACTCTTCTTTGAGTAAAGTGTCTATGATCTTAAGCGAACGCACATTGTTAACTCACGCTAGAAAATACTCTTAATAAAGTATTCGTACACAGGCGAACGTCTAGTCTTTAAACATTGCCACGAGTAGTGGACGAGAATGTCGTAAACAACCCCGAGCGTCGTCCCAGAAAAAAAAAAAAAAAAAAGAAGAAGAAGAAGAGAACGTTGAACGCTCAACTCCGCGGCTTGGAGGTTTTTAACGATTCACCCTTTGTAGTCTTCTTACGACACCGTAACGGATTATCGTTTTTTTTTTTTTTTTTTTTTTTTCAACGAAAATTTCAAGATAAAGAGACGAAGCGGAATGGATAGACGGCCGAGAAGAGGAA
The DNA here is from genome assembly GCA_014825925.1 of Bombus breviceps. Classification (NCBI taxonomy): domain Eukaryota; kingdom Metazoa; phylum Arthropoda; class Insecta; order Hymenoptera; family Apidae; genus Bombus; species Bombus breviceps. Next base: position 55,076 of record CM026196.1, on the reverse strand, counting down.
AGCAGGCTGACGCTCTATATTCGTGGCCAAGTTACTGTATTATGCATAATAATCCACGAGCGGCCGCATTGAATTAAAAATGTTAGAGAAGCTTCAGCAGCCATCTCTGGTGCTACGTGCGGTAAAATATATAAAGCGTATTGACGTAGACTGCGAACGATAAAGTAATAAGATCAGCGTCAGCGACTGACCTGTCTGCATAATTTTAGTCGGTCGTTCACCATCGTGATCCTCCCGTGTCTGGAAGGAACCACGATGAACGTACATTAAGTGCCGTATATTAAAATCAGCCGGAAGCAAGCTCCTCTCCGTTCCTTTTTCGGTAATTTGAATTTAAACGCTATTTGCTACCGCAACGCTTCGCGATTTATTTCCGTAGAATAACGTAAAATGTATAGGGTGTGTATCTTAACCTCCCCTCTCTTTCTCTCGCGAATTTCTCTTATTTCTTATTACTTTTACGACCACTCTAAAATTCTACGTGCTTACGCGCTTCCGTCTCGTAATAACCATTAAAAGCCCCAACGAAATGCTTTTCCTCGTCTAGGTATAGTAATTCCTCCTTGCCGTTACACATATCCTCGCGCGTTTTCTAAAAGTGTTTTCTAACACGCTGCTTTCTACCTCGTCCGACCTCGAGTGGAGAGTTAATTACGCGCACGCGGGAAAAAATCTATAGCGCGGCTAGCCAGGCAAGACGCGCGAGTTTTTCTTCTTTTCTTTACGGTCAACGCTAGTAATTCAGCTGAAATAACGGCCGACGGTCCGTCGGTTTATCTGGCCATTAAAGAAAACGACCTGTTAACGGACGTGCACGCCGCCACCAACCGCTATCCAATAAATGTCCTGCTAAACACCCGGACCTGCCTTACGTGTCTATCCTGTCATTCACGCGTGAAACCATATCATTTACCATCTCTCGAGTCGATCGATAACAAAACCACGTCCCGATCGTAATCTCTTTATTTCTCTCCGGGGGTACGTCCGATACTTCGTATGTCGTAAACTTTTCTCTGACTTGTATATGTATCTCTTCGATTGCCGCCGGAAGGAATATCTTCTCCACCGGATGCTTCGTATAAAAAAACAGAATGACACATCGACGGAGAAAAAAAGGATTTACCCGTTATTTCGTTCGAGGGTTTCGCGCGATTTAACCTCTAACAGATAATTCCTTTGCGCGAGCCAGTGACAATCTTGTCGATAGAAAATAAACTGAATTAACTAAATTACGTGCAACGCGTGTGATCATTCGAATCATCGATCATTCGACACGTTTCTTAGTACCTGCGATCGAGTCGCGAGTAGAAGTTCTTTTTATATATAATGGAGAAATGGTGATACGTAAACCAGGGCAGTTTATCACCATGTTTCGTGCATGGGAATAGTATGCAGGTTGCTGCCAAGAGCAAAATGTAAGCGCCAACAGGAGCATCAAGTCACCGTCGGGTCCTACAGGATAATATTTAGTATTCCCGTGGCGTCGACTGTCGCGGCTTATAATATTTCGCGTCATATTAATATTCCAGAGGGATGCTAGCCATGCAGGCGACAGGAGAGAGGGCGTACAGGAGGACCGGGACGACCGGTGCAGCCATTGCAGCTACCCAGTGCCGTATCTTGCTAATGCTGTGATATCGAGATTTCTGTCGCTATACTTTACCAAGACGGAAGGAATAAATAGGCGTAAAGATACATTCGAGGAAATCTGGGTATATTTAGTAACCTCGTATGATTAAATCTCAGCACTTTAAAAGCTTTGCACGATGAATTTTTCCCTTAAAAATGAACACAGTAATCGATTAGAGCAAACTGTAGGATACTTAAATTTAAAAACAGTGGATTAATTATACAGCGCCTACAAGAAATACTATTTGCATATACCCTTGTTTTCCAGCAAAGCGTTTTTTAATTAAATACATATTATACTTTATTTTCATAGTACTAAATTTTTCTAGTCATATGAAAGTATAATTAAATAATACGAAATTTTATATACTTAAAACTATTTAATTAGTATTGACATAAACGTTGTAATAAATACAATAATGTACAAGTAATTTTTCTAGTCCCTGTAGTTCTTAAACTAGGATCCCTATGTCTTATCAGATCTAAAGTTATCAGTGTTGTCAGAAAGATTATAACGATGCAACTATTTTCTTAAGTATTATCTTAGGACTAAATGTTGCATTACCCTCGAAAGTTAAAAGTCGAGCGAGAGAAGTTTCTCGAAAAAGTTGTTTCCACTTATTTACACACATGTTCTAGCAACTCGATTATCCGAATCGTGATCGGTTAATCACAGGCGTGTAAATAATTACACGCGCAAAAAGCAAGAACAATATTTATCACCTAATCCGCAATTTTTCTTTCCACATTGAACACGCAACAAAGGCGGCACTGCCGAAGCGCAAACATTATCTAAATGTTAAAACAATGAATCGATCGTTTCGCCTGGCACGCAATAAATCGCTTTCGTGCGCCTCCATTCCTGGTTGTGACGAAGATGCAAAATCTGTGGCGGGTAACGAGCCTGGCCGAATCAATTTGCGCAAAGCGGTTTGTAAATGAATCGAATATCCAGTATAAATCATCCCAAACAAAGAACGCACCGATACGTCGTTCGCGCACCCCGCTGTGATTACAGCCACTCCTCCTCCCTCCTCGGTTTATCGCTGATCTTTCCCTACTCTCTCCTACTCTACATCTTCTCTCTGTAAGTAAATAAACCTTAGCGACCCTGCTACGATGTGTTTGAACACGTCTCATGAGCACGTGACGATGTCGTAACGTCGTCAGGGTGGTTAAACGACCGGGAACGACGTCTTTAACGAGGTACTCCCTAACTAGGTCGGCGAATCGATATCTCGCTGGTGAAAAATCAATTTTTAGGCCAACCTCTTAATCTTTTACGACGTATATCATCAAGATTTATGTCGAAGACCGTTCGTCCGACCAAATGAAATTAATAAGGCTACATACATAGAGAAAAATTTCGCTTTTGAAGAAAACAACGCGATCTTTTGAAAGGCTGTGACACTAAAATTGACCTTGGATCGTAGACGAAGCGAGAGAGACAGGAAATGAAAGCTGTCCGACAGACAGGAAACGCGTTACTTACTCGCTATTTCCCTCGATCGTTCCCTTCCTTCTTACCGTCGCAATTATCAATTCGAAATCGTGACGCGAATCTAACCAGCCGAAAATTGATTCCGCAGCGGTGCGCAACATCGGAGCCGTTTAAAGACGGGCTGGGATGCGGGGGTGGAGGTTTAATAAGGAGGACGACGGGAGAGGAGTGCCGGAATGAGAGAAGGCACCCAAGAGGGTGAAAACGGTGGCGCGAGGAAGACGCCGAAGCCGAGAGTGGATGGAGAGATTTAAAGGGAGGCAAGCAACGGAAGGGACTGGCTCGCGGTAGACGAAGCCATTTACGGGCACGTAAGCGGTTTCCATTGTCTATGGAGGTATAATGGAGTAATCTCGCGGTGATGCGCCGCCACCGAGGCCGATAGTCAAATTACGCGCCTCTTACAAGTATATACACAGAACCGCTATAGCGACCCTTCCGGTCAGGACCGGCAGGGTCAGCACCGGAATATGTACACCAACCTCTGCCAGTGCCGTAACTGCAAAACCGGGGGCGGGGGGCCACTGTGTTATCGACCGGTAACGCGGTGACCAAGCTAATATATAATTAGCGATATCACGCTGTAATACGAACTCGCTCCGTTTGTGTCCGAGCTTCTGGACTTACGGCTATTGAGTTTCTACTCGTGATTGAGACACGAACGCTCGAGCATCAGTGCACGCCATAGTGTACGTTCGACGTGTTACTTCGATTTCGCGAGATATTTCTGAACTAAGCCCCGGAGAAACGAGAAAGAAAGCTTCCATGACGTTAATTTGTCGACCGAACGACTCGAACCATATGTTTCTATTCCCGCGTCGCCAACTATTTCGCGATTCGCCGTCTCTTTTCTCCGATTCATCAATCACGTCCAACGCGGTTCGGAAGGGGAAAAGATTGCCCGCCGGCTGGTAGGAAATCTTCGAAAGACTGGTACGGTTAAAAGCACCGAAATAGGATGTTCCATTTAGGATAGTGACCACAGAGAAGCAAGGCAATGCGCGCGTATCATACGTAGACCGCACATAACTACGCGCAGACGTACATCTTTCTCATGGCCGTTAACGAGTGTTTGTGCAAGGTACACAGAAACGGGAGTCGGTGTGTGTGTGTGTGTGTGCGCGCGCGCGCGCGCTCGCGTTGGCTACAGCGATATATCATCGCACGTCCAGAGTCATAACGTGACGCGCAACACGCGGGCGCATCAGTCATTTAGCCGCAAATGGAATCTGCTTCCTTCCTCTTGCAGCGTTTCCGCGCCTAGTACGCGGTATTTTGTACGTCCACCAACATTGTACGCGTGTATGAGTGCGGTTATTCGTCCATCGGACAAGAGAAAGGGAGAGAAAGGGAGGGAAAGAGAGCCCGGCGTAACGAGCTGCCACCCAACCAGAAATACCCCTTCCAAATTCGTAAAACCGCCCTCGACGCACCAGCCACGATGTTAATTGATGGCTGTAAGGGAGGAATATCAATAACGATCAAGCCCGTTTATGAACCTATAAATGTTGTTTCGCGACCCGGGTTCATTAGTATTAATCGAGACTAGCTAATACCAACACCGTCTGTGCAACGATGATTTATGTCAAAAGAGACTTCGAGGAAATCTCGATTTAAGGCACAACTTCTCCGTACAACGGACGAATTTCCTCGTTCAATGCAGAATCTTCTAACACGTGGTAATTCGCTTTCTACGATCGAGAGGGAAAACAGAGCTGATTCACCGGGTCGGTTATATTATCTTATTATATTATCTTTGGAACGTCAGAACGGATAAGCTTTACAAACAACACTGTGAAATTCTTGTCTCGAGTGTTTCGCGTCACGTTTTAAAGGATTATAAATGAACCGATTGGATCAACAAGTCACAACCAGAAAGAAAGCGGCAGAACAAAAGCGAGCTAAAGGAATTCTATGAGCTGAAATGGAAGTTATTCCGAAACTTTAGCGAATGAGAAATTGTTGGCGCGTTAAAATTCGCACGGCCAAACACGTGCGATAGAATCGAATCCTTCGAGGCGGAAAATTTCAGGAAAGGACGCGGGAAGCATACGTGGGCCACAAAATTTTCTAGAGATGCCAGCGAGAAGGCAGCTGTTGGCACCGCCTGCCTCTCTCACCTAGGCGCCGAGCTACTTCAACGGTGGTGTTTCACCCTTTCACGCCCATCTAACCCTTTCTCGACTACGCGTTTTCTCCTTCGCTTAATAGACTTTAACGAGTCGCAGGACGTGGCGAGAAGAAGGGAAGAACCGATAGGGGGCGCCGTGGTTAAATTAGAAAACTCTCGGGAGGCCAATACCGGGGGAATATTTAAATTGGGTGAACGCCCCCGCGCAAGTGCCTATCCTTAATGAGGTGGATGAACGATCGAGAGTTTTCGGTGGTTTCGCATTCCCTGCTCTTTTAGTTTTGCTTCTTTACTCGACTGTCAGCGCAAAATCGACCGTGAATTTATCCTAAAATCAATTTACATAGGAAGATCGATTAGAGTTCGTACGAAACAATTTGCACGCCATTTATAATTACACTTTCGTTTAATACCCGGTGATAATAAACGAAAGAATCGATCAGCTCTGATTAACGCGTTCGAGAGAGACTAAAGGATCTCATTCGGGACGAAAATTGCGAATTAGACTCCCCTGATACAGTTTTGTTAGGAAAGTGTTATTAGTGTATTAACATGCCACGTTAATGATGCCGTGGGTATATACCACTTTCTATGGTCATGTAAACGTAATAACGTACATCAGCCTACAGTACCCTTGATGATTAATATTGCGCGCTGTCCAACGATAATACTGTTACACTAACGTTACAGTAATTATTCCTACAGCCCAACGGATTATTTTCTATCGAATGAATAACTAGACATGCTGCATTATTAAATTGTCGTAATTCGGCTGGCTTCATATAGTAGTAAAATCCGCGATAGAGCGCTCGAATATTGATATCGTCGAACCCGTTCTTAACGTACAATTTCCGTGAAATATGCATCAAAGTGACGCGGTAAATGACAACGTAAATGGGAAATATCGACTGTTCCACGAACTACGGTTTCGACGTTCTTGTATTTTTTATCGAATCTCGTCGAAACGATTGATGATATTTACATTCACGATCAGGAAGGGAGAAAGAGAGTATAGCAACGATATTAAGCGCAAAAAAACGAATGTTCGGGGCGACGCCGCGCGGGTGAGGGGGAGGGGGGAGGACGCGAAAGAAATTAAAGGATCCAATTTAAAGCATCAAACCCGTGTTCAAGAACTCTCCGAAGAATCCGACTCTCAATTAATAAGATTAACTTTCGCGACTGCAGTAGTCGCGTTTTGAGACTGTTTTCCTTGGCCTGGTTCGTTATACGTCTAACAGATATTGGATAACCAGGAATAAGGTACGTACACAGATAACATCGAAGCTCCCTTTGCGTTCGAACAAGGTGAGCCAGAGGTAAAGAAGAAAAGCGAAGAGAAACGAAGAGAAGAAAGCTAGAATGAAAGGCAGAACGAGAATGGGAACGATCTGAGGATCAAGGGGGTTCCAGGAGCTGGGGAAGCATCTTACGCGATCAGACTTCATAAGCAAGCGGAGCCCCTTCAGTCTTGGAAGGCAAACAACCTTGCACTTCCCCTCGCCTCTTCTCGTCCACTTTCCTTTCCTCTACTCGCTTCTCCTCTTTTAACCTCTGGTTTCTCGTGCTTCCACCGTTCGCCCTCGGGACCCACGAATCCTTCGTCCTTAAATCCTCGAGCACAGATGCCGGGGATGTACCGGCGTGCACCCTACGTCGAATCCTACCCGGTATTTTATATTCACCTCAAATCATGCATATTTAATCGCAGAAACGGCTCGATCTACTTTCCCTAAGAGTTAATCGTACCGCCATGAACCACTGTAAATATCCTTCCTACGAATCTCCGATGCGTCTGCTTTGTTTCTTGGATTTCTGGATTTCCCTTAACATCGTTTTATTTCCGCTATCCCTGGTTTAAGGAAGATAAAAATATTTTCGACTCTATTTTCTCGCATAAATCTTCGTATTCCATGAATCTGTAGAATTATCCAAAGTACACTATGCCAACCATCTTCTCCTTGGAATTTCCATGTCTGATCGTCCGCGCATAATCGTCTCAATTACATGCACCAAATTTGTCTCTGGAACACTTGTTCGGTAGGTGCCATCAACTTTTAGCCATCTCCTCGGTAATTTGACAACGAGCTAAGAAACTTATGGTAACTAAGCGTTATGGAAAACAAGCTTGGTTCACGGTCGCACCGAGAACATAATCAACGTCGACGACCATTCGTACGTAACGCTTTTATCGTCGGTATATCGTGACCAATGCAAAATTGGAAGGAAAATAGGCCAGCCGGATGGAACGTGTCGAACTGTCATCGAGAGGACGTCTCGCGCGAACGAAGCTGAGCTGGCTAGTCTATTTCTGACTGCGCCTATAGACCGTGTTAAACGCGATATCACATTGAAAGACCGACCGATTCAGTTCGTTGGTGACGAGCAGAATTTAGAATTTCATACGTTTGCTTTATAATTCGGTACGAAATAATTTTAGAACCTTCTGGAATGAAAATATCAATTGATTTAAATTTATTAGTACGTAACCGAGAAAATATAGTTAGTAATCAATGGACGAGTAAAAATCAAACTGAATGAATATCTACGTAAAGAGTGGAATTTGCCAGTCTCTGATAAAAATAATAATCACGACGTACTTGTTTCGCTAAGACAGCAGTCGTTTTATCTTCCCTCTCTGACAGGACGAAATGTCATTGAACCAAAGTTTCGCCGTGAAAGCTCGCAGAATATGAATGCAATGCAACTGCTTGGATGCGAATTTCGTTCGGTTAATTTTCGACTAGTAAATACGTAGCTATCGACTTTCGGTTCGATTCCAACGTTATGTAAATAAGGATGCATGTACATGCGTATCTACGTGTGTTAGCATATCGATGAAAAAGTCGTATGAACTTTAGCGAGACCGGTCGACCACGCGTACTTCAATTTCCATTTGCCTTTTCTGTTTCACTTTCTTTAATCCTGCTTCACTATAAATGCGCACCTGGCCACCATTCACGATCAATCATCCGCGCAAATTATCGAAAGAAATTAGCAGATGTTTCGTCGGCCATTTGCATATGCAAACGGCGAAGAAAACGATACGGTTTCAATTACAGCCACCAGAGCAGCAAATCCTATCGACGTTCTCACGGTCGGATTTGACTTTACTCAACTTACTTATAGAACGCTCGTTCTCCCTCCCTCTTCCCCCAGGCCCACCCCTCCACCAGTGTTCGAGTCACTTAAGTTCTCTCAAAGTAGCTGTACGTCGCGGATATCAAAGAAAGTCTTGTTTTAATGAAACCTAATTATACACGGAAGTCGCGGGACACGTTCGACCCAAGTTTGCATAAACGGACGGATTTGGGACACCTGACGAATAATTCCTAAAGTTCGCGGGATCGCAGCGCGATACCGCACTGCTGGATTGATAATTAGTTTTAATTTTCTCTCTTTCTTTATGAACAGGATTATTTTCTGCTCGTGCAATGAATTACGAAAGATGCGACTTATTTTCACATTGGCGTCTAATGGCTTCAAAATCTAATGGAAATAACTTCCAAAACGATGTCATCGGAAAACAGTCTTTCTCATATTCTGCAAGCGTTGGTAAATAGGAGATGATGCTGGATAGGAGATGCAAAGGAAGAATTAGAAGCGTATGATCGGGAAAAGGTGTAAACGCAAGGGGAACAACAAATGGTTGCATGAACCTTTATCAGCCTCTGGAGACGCTTGGTTGTTGGTTTCGGTGGAAAACTAAACCGGATATAAGCAATGGATAAGAAAAAGTTCTGCGGCTCTATGAAAAATGCAACGCTCGAGTTATCGTCGAGGTGAATTTTTCATCGGCGCGAGTCGAGCTGCTGCCGAGCGTTGCGTCGCGTCCCTTCAACGCCGCCTTCCGTTTTAACCCGCATTTTTTTTTAACCTTGCTCTCTCACTTCTTTTTTTTCTTACTTGTTTCTAACCTAACCACCTTCTTTCGTGACATAAGCATGGCAAGCGTTCGGGAGAGGAAAGTTTCGAAGTGACCTGCGACGGAGCAAACCCGTGCCGGGAACTTGCTTCTGACATCCCGGAGAAATGCAGCCGAGCGACGATTTCTCTCCCATATCTATGCACTACGAGAACCTACTTTCCAAACTGCAATACACTGCGAAGAAATTCTTCGGGGAACCATTGTACCGAGAACACGCGATGTCGGTGCATCCGGTGGCAGGAAACCGAGAAAACGTTACCAAACTGCCGATGAAACGAGCGACACGCTTGACTTTTGCCATTTCAACTCTAAACCGAGCATCCGCTTGCAGCTAGCTTCATCAGAGGTATCATTCGATATTGCGATGCATACAAACTGTTGAGATATTTTATTCCAAAGGAACGTGGCCTGAACGCCGTCAATTCTGATAATTTGGTGACACCTTGAAATCTATATTTATTCAGATTTTCATTTAACCTAGTCTCTTCTATAAATTCCACTTCAAGTGACATTTACATTTCAGTGCTATTCAAGTAGTATAAATACCTAAATGATCGATATGATAATAGCGTAAAACTTTCTCTAACTTCGATGAAATCGTGAACTCTGAAAAATCAGCGGTTACCCCAATGCTTCCTCTTCGATACAACAAATAATACTTTATTCACAATAATGCAGCATAATAACTAGTTAAAGATTCTAGATATCGATATTTTTAAACTACAAACAAAAGTAGCAGATTTTTCTTACAAAGTAACATATTTAAGTTAAATTCGATTCATTTTAAGGGAGACGCAATTTCCTTGCGAAAGAGAAACTTTTTAACAACCATCTTGAACAAAATGTTTCCTACCACATTCTTATTCGCGATGCGCAAGTATGACTTGACTTACTACGTATTCGAATACCTCCTTAGAAGGGGACATTATTGCGTAAGATAATTAAACGAAGTCACTGGAATGGATAAATTAAATCGTCTACTATTTCTCGGCCCTGTAATTAGTCGTCTACCCAAAGCGCACTGTCAAAGAACACTTCCTACGCTACGTTATCAGGAGACAAGCTGTTAATTAAGTGAACCATTTCGTCTGCCGCTTCAGGTAACAGCTTTCTGGATAACTGGTACACTTTTGTACAAGTGTAAATGTTCGTCGAAGCAGCCATCGCGAGAAGATTAGAAAATTCCAATGAGCGCAGAGTTGCGAATGGCCTATTGAATGGAAGTGAGTAATTATGTATAAAAGGGAAAAATACGTTCCGAAACGATATACGATCGCGAAAGAACAGCCTTGCTTAATTCGAAAACTTTCAGAAACGAAACTGTTAATGAGAATTCTTGTTTCTTCCCAGGGAAATTTCGAAACTAAACCTATTTCAACTACGACCGGCCAAATGCGAGTCTCCATACGTGGCGGAGGTCACGATATAGATTCAGGGACCTCGATGTGGATCGAAGCTAAAGAACACACTGTTCGTAAGGCTGAATGCGCAAAAAAAAGAAGAAAAAAAGGAAAAATAAAAGGGAGAGAAACAGAATGGAGGGAGATGAAGGAAAAGAGCAAGAGAGGCTTGTCCCGACCATTGCAGATTGGAAGTATGAGGTGAGGTCGCGGAAGCAGAGATAGGGGAAAGGTTCGAGAGAGGCAGATAGGAGAAATTCTACGGGGCGTAGACGGGATAAGTTATCGTTGTGTCTCAGGATGCACACCGACATTATTTCGTATCTTGCAGGACACTTCGAGCAATGAGGACGTCCTGCAGCGCACGCTGCCGGAATCCATAACGAGGTCTTATCTATCTTAGTCCGGCTTCCTTTTTTCCTTTTATTCTCCTTCTCGCTTCCTTCCGTTGCAGCTATTTCCTCTCCTATACTCCTTCGTGCCGAGATGCTTTTGACTAGATCCAACTACACGCGTGTTTCTCTTTAAATTAGAACTGGCTCCCGTATCCCCTATCATTCTGTTTTCTACTATAATTTCTACCTTGAAATTGATGTCGAAATTTCAAATCTACAGGAAGAATGAAACATTCGCTAGACAACGTGTACCACGAAAATCCAACTGGAACTTCCATCGATTAACGCATCGCGCACGGTCAAGTTAGCAATCGGAGTACAGAGTAATTGCAGGATTCAGATGCAATCAACACGCGTGATTTACTCCTAATATTTCATCCAGCTCTAGATTTACGAAGCGGCGAAGTCTCGTTGGTGAATACGTTTTTCAAGACGAACAAGCATCGATTACATCGCCAACATTGCGACCGTATTTTTCTACGAAATAACAGATGCGGTTCAGATGATATTTTTGCCGTTATGATCCAAAATAGGAAAAATTGCTAACGTGCGTGCGAGAACTCAATAATACGAGAAATGGAAGATTCGCGATGAAAATGAAAAACAAAAAACTATATCGCAATGTTTCGATAGTCTTCTATTTCCGGCAGCTTTTAAAATGGTAGTGTATGGGCTTGGTCGCGGCGACGACCGCATGTTCGTACTTTACGCGCCGCGGACCGCTAATAACAAACCTCGCGAGGTGATTACACGGCGTGATTTCGCGCAGATTGGACGAGTGATTAATTCTTGCGGACAATCCGCGCTACCACCCCCCTCGACAGCCAAACTGTCGCGTCGACCAGAGCCCTCCCGCCGTTTTCCTCTGTTCGTCGCCGCCCTCTGTGGATTTGTCGCTCGTACCAACCACGGTAAGGATATTTTAATTCCGAAGCGGCGGCGGAGCGGTTTGGGACGGTTATTAATTCGTGTGTCGAGGGTCCGAGCGCCGGCCGAGCCGGAGATTCCAATGACCAACAACGGGTGCGACGGAGACCGATCGTCGACGATGCTCGTAAAAACAACCCCATTGTTATCGCCGTCCCGTAGCTCGTTTCGCAGTGGGCGGCACTCGAATTGACGCACGGGGGGAAAACAAAAAGAAACGAGAAGCGAAGTTTCACGTACGCGTTGTAGCATGCGAGCTGTTCCTCTCCGCTCCTTTCCGCTCTATTCTCCACCTGCTCCTTCCAGATATACACAGGTATGCAAACGCACGTGTGCCACCATGCCCTCCCGTTATCGCGAAACGGTCACCGCCGCGCGATTCCACCAGTTTCAGAAACTTCTATGGGAACGAAACTGGATTGATTTTTCATCGTCGTTTTTCGCGGTGAAGCTACATTTTTCGGTCAAAACGACACGAAAACACGGAAACGATTTTACCTCCCCCCCCCTCCCCGTTATAAGACAGATGTGTCGTTGTTGCTTTCAATCATTTGAAAACCTTTGTGCCTCCCAACCGCGTTCCAAATTTTTCCATTTCCAATCATCACGGGAATCGCTTAATGAGACAAAATTCATGCGGAAATTCGTACTCGGCCGTCGCGCGGTAAAACATACTTGAACTTTACGCGCAACATTGCGCATCACGTTTGGAAATATCGTCGATTGTTATTTTCTCCGTGGCGGGATGGAGATTCAATCAGGACAGTGGTCAGGCCATTCGCAAGAAAATATACATTTCGAAGGGTTGAGCGCTCTTTTTGGTGCTCTCGTGTGTTCTTTTATATCCAACGCGTAACGGTTGCACGTAATGTTTGCATGTTACGCTTGGATGTAGGTGCGAATACGTTGAAACGAATGGCGGCATATGTATGCGGGATCTTGCGGAGGAGCGCGATTCTTTTGGATTGATTAATACCCGGTCACCCTTCGAAACTGTTTTGCGACCCTTTTTCTCTCTCTCGGCAGGGCAACTCGTTTCGCGACGACAGACTCATCTCCGATTTTATGCCTCGTTTGAGGGCGCACCGGCTAACCCCTGCCTCTCCTTTGCTTCGCTCCCTTCAGAACACGCCAGGACGGACCCTCGTTGCAACGCCGCCGCCCGCCATGAAAATCACAGACCACGAGACTCGCGGGGAATGCTCTATTTGGTATTTAAATAAGCGTACGTGTACGCTCGCCTTGTCCCGTAACCGTATGGGACAAGTTCACTGAGCTTCTTTTCGGGAAAACCGGTTGGGGGACCCTGTCCCTTCGATATTTATCACGAGGGAAAGGGCCCGGTCAATTATACCATGGATGGTAAATATGCTAATCCGAATGACGCCAACCATGTATCCAAAGATAAAAACAATCGTAAAAGCCATAAACGCCGACACGTGCGTTTCTCTACTTCGATCGATAGATAACCTGTGCGTTTTACATCAGTGTTTTATTTTAAGTTATTTTAGGAACATGTTAACAGATAAATACATTGGCGCACAAAAGTGTTTGAAAACTCATCGCAAAAAGCTTTCATGTTCACATTATACGAGTCATATAAAACATTTTGAAATTTCATTAGCACTATAATGGGACACAACTGTTATGATGAATGAAATGGTGTAAGTCATATTCTGTTTCCATAAAATAGCGTCTTATATCTATTATAATAAAAAAAATATTATATTTTTTCTAATAATGAAAACATCGTGCGTAATAAAGTTGCTACTTAATTAATTATTATGAAACTAAAGGGATGACACCTGTGAAGGTTATAACACGTAACGACTACATTCAAATTCTCGAAATCTTGATTTACAGCACTATAATTTTTAACACCATGTACAAAACAAAGAGAAACTTGTAAAATTCTAGCGAGATGAAAAATTTTGCTGACTTTATAGTTTCCTTTCAGGATAATTCAAGTGCACAGGAAAATGAGGAAAAGCGATAGAACCTACTCGGGGAAACTTTCGTTACAACGTTATCGTGTAAGGGTATAATTTTCGTGTCCGGTGAATGCATGCTTCGAAAAGCGGGACAAATTCTTCGCCAGCAGAGAACACGAGCTTACTTTTCGTCTTTGGCTCGAAATAAGTTTCCCTTCTTGTTATTAAGACCGCGGAAGCAAATAAGAACAGCGAAGCGAAGCGCGAGAAGTTTACCTGCTTTGCTTGTTAGAAACGTACCGATGAACAGATTATAAGAGGTCATGGAGCCGATCGATTTCTTGCGTGCGTAGTGTTGGAAAGGAATAGGTAAACGTTCCATGAGCAGGGTAGAGCAAAAGAAAAAAAAGAAAAAAGAAAAAGAATATCGGAATGAAAGAACGGTTGGTCGATCTGTTCGAAAACAGGAGGAGAAACGATATCGTGCGAGTGGTTAATTCAGCGATTTCACCGATAACGGAAACCCTTGAAAATAAAGTTGCTAGCTTTTCTAGGGAGACACGACCAAGTCAATATTGTCTTACGGTGCTAAGCGCGCTAAAGTACACCGTGAGAGCTATGCCGTGCAGGAAACTTTATATATCTCAGTGCGTAGTTGCGAACAAACTTGACAGAATCCAACAATAAGGCAAAGTTCCATCTCTTCGTTGTCTCCTTCTTCAGCCTTGACTAAAAATAAATACACCGTAACCTCATCGGCTGCGTCCCCGACGAAAAGAGACACCCTGTGTCGTCCGATCAACTGCAGCTACGCGTCATTTTCAACTACAGGAAAAAAATAGCCACGACGCCCGAATCCCTAAATCCATTGCTTGAAATATGTTTTGCTCTGAAACGAAGATGATTACGAAACGTTTCTCTGATTCGTTGTGAGCAACGTGATGTAATCGGTACACTCGTAGAAACTATTTTGGTATTTCGTAGAAACTGAGGGACTATTGTCAAACTATTTTCGCTATAATCTTTGGAAAAGAGACACATATGTTGAGAAAACACGGCGTTAAACATACCGTTCTTTCTTAGCTCGCTTTCGAGATAAGAGCATTATTTTCTGAGATTCATGCAGTGCACAGAATAAGATATTTCTCTGTATAAAGGAGGATTTTTCATGAAGATTTCATTATTAACGAAAATTTATGATATTTTCAACAATAGGTACTTTATTGTACGGTAAAAGATATTAATATAACTTTACTCCATAATATATTCTTTGGAATATCGAAATGCTCATATGTAGATGGTAACGTATGTTCCAAATTTCAACATTGTTATGAAAAATACTATCGTATTCGAAATAATTTTTGTCTGGACTAATCTCATATAAGATTAAATCGATCATGTCTAGCCACTAGTAATCATTAATTGTTAAAGTAAGGAATCTTTTCGACAATGATACTAGTCGCTTAACGACTCGAACGTTATTCCAAGGTTGTAAATATCGCGTTAATCGAGTGAGCTTAAATTCGAACGTAATCCAGGAGAGTTCGCGCATTTTATAGTAATGTTGCTACAGTCGAGAGTTTGTCGCGTTCTCCTCGAAGGCAATAGAATCTGGCGGGACTTTTCAGAAGTATGTAACTTTCAGTGACTCGACTATGGCCAGGAATAAAGTCTCAAGTATCCGGTACTCGACTATAGCCGTAGAACCCCGCTGCGATAAAATCTAATGAGACGTCGGAGAACTCGAGAATCCCACGAAGAACGAAATTACAGATTCTCTACCCTATATTTTGTCCGCCTAACGTTCGACGTCCAATCTTTTATTAACGCCCTGCCCGAAATCGATTTTTCAATTCCACCTAGACTCTAAGCGTGGCTCTCATGTGACGCAATCGCCTCTCTTTCGAGAAATGTTAATCTACGATAGTGGTATCTCGATCAATGCGTCGTTTAAGTCACTCTCAGATCCGCGGAGACCCTTCGAGGTCCCCTTGGAAGACGTTCAGTCAAAGTAGACTGATTGCATTTGTTTTTCAGACGCAATCCTCCCGTCTTAAAAATTGCATTCAAGATGGAATACGTGAAACATAGCCTGCTGGTTTATTCTATATAATATATATATATATATATATATATATATATATATATATATATATATATACACTATATTATATATACTACTAGAATATTCTACTACTCTTATGCTTCAACCTGCTTGCCGAGCAAAATAAGTCAATTGGATCTTTTTCATTCGTCTTCTGGATATAATAATCTCTTTACTTGTGCATTGACGTAATGAATGATTTTTTTTGACGAATCATATCTATTAGAAATAGATAATATTCATCCTTGGCAGAACTAAAATTAAATCAGTCTAACTAAAATTGATTTGCCTTTATTAAATTCTAATCCTATAATTGTAAAAGTTTTTGATTAAGAAATGATCCAGTTAATAAATTAATATCACAGCATTCTTATTTAATGTTACGGGAGATAATTGCCGAATAATTAACAAATATTTACTCAAATTAAGTCGAAATGCATTTGTACGTAGAACGATATTTTAAGGTGAAAAAACAAACTGAAAAACCGAATAAGAGCTGATCCTCGAGCGGTGGCATAATCAAAGGGATTGTAAAAAGATACCATTTACTTAGAAAAGGACGCGTCTTTTGCGAGACGATAAGGGAGAACAGAAGAGAACAGAGAATGCGCCCGCATGATATATCGCTTTCCTTTGTCGAATGTTCTCCATGCACGGCTGGCCGGCGTATCGTTCACATTAGCCTCTTTACGATCGATTAATTCCTCGGCTGCGGAACAAAACATCTCGCCGTGTGAACGATCTACAAAGTCGCCGGCGGCGCTCTGTCACGGGCTTTGTCGACGCGTTTAGACGGCAAAGTGCGCGATAAAAATACCTCCATAAAAACTACGATATCTCGCCCAACAATTACCACTGGCGGTCGATCTCTTCGACTGCGGCTCTGATTCGTAAGTAAGCCTAACCTAACCCAACTTCGTAATTCCGCCCCTAATCAAATGGAATTTACACAGGCGAATACGGTCAATCGTTCGGTGAATCGAGCTTAAAACAATTCAAGCCGTAAGTAGAGTGAATTAGTTAGCTCGAACGAGACGACACCTCTCGTACGAGTAGCGAAGATGTCAATGGTCGTGTTCCTAGTTTACACGAGCGCCGTGCGAATTATCGGGAGCTGGAGAGTCTGCGATTCTCGAATTAACGAGCCTGGCTCGCGTACTAATGAAAACGTACAGTTAAATTAGCAGCATCGACCATTTGGTCGTACGCCAACCGGGTAATTTACAAGTACAATAATTTCGGTGCAAAGTTCAAGCCGGGATTAGTGGAGAAAGCCCGCGATGGCTTTAACGAGTCGTGTTTACCAAAACAAGAAAACAACGGAGAAAGTGTTTACTTACTTTTCGAGGATCGACACGCGCGATATCGACGAACATCCGCGAGCCAGATAACCTTGTTGATGATTCCAGGGGGTAGAAATGAATCTGGTATAGAAGGCCCAGGGTAGAATAGCCAAACAAGGTAAACGGCGACAAAAAGCACCAAAATAAACAAACGTTGATCGTCACGTGGCACACAGAGATACGCACAATGGGAATCCAGTGACCGATTCTCTTCCACGAATAAACAAAACACTGTGAGCGTATGGCGGTCGATCGACAACGTTCCTTTCGCTCTCGTTTGCCTTTTACCTCCGTTTACCCCGCACTGTCGAACACGAATCACTTTTTGACATGTTTTCTTATCCCTTGTTGACAACTGGAAATCGTAGTCCAAACGAGCCAGATCGTTGCTGATATTTTGGCGGGTTTCCTCGACCTGCCGCTAGAGTATCGCTTCGACTCTCGATCTCGCGCCGCTCCGTTTCGTCGTCGACTGCTCGCATCGATCGTATCGATCACATTGCGCGGCACGGGACCATCAAAATTGGCGTAACACGACCGTACACAGCTCTTCGCGAATTCTTTCGTCCCAGTGGTGTAGCGTGGAGAAAAGCGATAGAACGACAAATAACAACGACGACGACGACGACGACGACGACGACGACGACGACGACAACGGCGAGTGAGAAAGGACACGAGTTAAGCGCTTATTCGATGGGAAAAATCGTCGTGGCGAGTGGTCGTGCACGAGTGTAGCGAGCGTCGAGAAGAGGTCGAGAGAGAGGAACGACCGACGCGGCGACGGTCGCGTGTTATCGATTCGTGGCCGTGGAAAGCCGGCGAGGCAGTCGAGATAGAGAGAGAGAAAGAGCGAGAGAGAGCTTTTTCTTCGCGTTCTCTCCCTCTTCTCCCTGCTCTCCTGAATCCTCACTCTCTCTCTCTCTCTCCTTCCCTCTCACCCTTCTTTGCGAACCTCGTGCGACGCGGTCACCGTACCAGTCCCACAGTCCGAGAGTAGCCAGTATATAACACCACTCTCTCTCTCTCTCTCTCTCTCTCTCTTATATCCGTAAATCGTACGATCGAGTATTGCCTCCAAGCGACGATCCTGTCCTGTGTATTATTTACGACAGATCGAGACTAGCTCTGTGTGTTACGCTATCAACGGCGACAACGTGCGTACCGATATGACGCGTACGCGCGTACTACGGAAGACAGGACGCGTCTCCCTCGAACGTCCGGGTCGGACTGAGCGTGGCAGGGCGAACTGGAGACCCATGGAGTCGTTCGAGGTACCGACTACCCCCACCCGGAGGAGCCACGCTTCGGCTTTCCCAACCCTCGTCAACCGCCTTCCCCTCGCAAACCCCATCCGAACCTAGCGATGGCCATTCGATATTCTCTATGTCGCAAGTTTTCGAGCAATTTACTAGTACGAATGTTCGAATCGCTTCGAGCACTAGTCGAGTTTAAGTCTCTCCAACGGGATCGTCGATCTACGGGAATTTAAAACACTCGAACGTCTCTGAAGACCGATAATTTTTCAAGCTTTATACACGAAGTAGCTTATTATTCTTTTTGTTGAAAAGGCACTATCGTTACGATAGTTCTAAGCTATGCTCACACTGGAGAACACACACTGTCGCGCGACAGTTTTGTCGCTCTCGCTCGAATCGATCGAAAATTCGATTTCTTCCTCTTTTAATAACAAAACAGTCGTTCTGTCCTTTTAGTAAACGACAAAATTGTGTCGCTCGACAGATTTTCGATAGTGCGAACATAGCCTAATGGATTAGCCCGTTATACACGTTTATTATTATCAAAGGTTATAATTAAAGTTATCATCGAAACACTCGAATATTTCGAAAATCTTTACAGTTTTTAACAGAATATTTATATATTATATAGTATCTTGAATATTCTAAAAATTTTTGAAATTAAAGTAACACTTCCAATTTGAAATTTCTTCTATGGCATGTTCAAAACCACTCGAACTCCCTTAAACACATCGCTACTGGCATTCTATTCTTCTATGTTGTCCTTTTCTCTTTTCCTCCAGCTTCTGCTTTCCTCTCCCTCTCCCTCTATCTCACGATCTTGCTATCCCTACCTACATTTCCCTACCCTTGCGCGTTGCTTCGTCCCTCTTTTCCGTCGCTTTCTCCTTTCTTCTCTCACTGCTACTCTCCCGAACACTGGCGTACACTCTTGGTGCTGGCACCCCTCCCTTCTTTCTTCTCTACCGCGACCGTACTCCATCCCGTTCCCTTGCTTCGGTCCTCGTCGTGCCACCTTTCGTCCTCTACTTCGGGGGTTTAAGGCCCGTTCAGTCTCAGTGTTTTCAATTTTTTTATTGATTTCGTTTAAAACAACACCTGTTTTCCCCACATGTGGACGCGTAACTGCGCCGATGTTTTCTTTCTTTTCGAAAGGTTTCGAAACACTTTTGATTTCGCGCAACACAGGAGCAAATTTTTTATACTTTCAAAGAAACGTTTTGAGGAATTTGGATTACGCGCAATTAGAAATGTCGATGCTATTCTGTTAATCAGAGAGGTTCGTACGTTTTCACCGACGCGATTGAAATTTCAGTGATAAATTTTAATCTTCGTCGTACCGCGTTACTTATGCAGTCGGCATACCGTATTTTGTGTCGTCATTTAAACTCACCACGAAGATCGCGTTTTGGTAGGTTGCCATGGCTTCGCGGATCCGACGCCGACGTTGCTTTTCCTCGTTTCTTTCTTTTTTTCATATATTCTGTCACTGATATATTACGCGTATCCGAATCGCGCAAACTTGATTTATGTCGCTCATTGCGCAAGAAAGATAGCCAAGCTAGTATTCGAAGTGACTGCCATGCGAATTCATCTCTTAAATCAGGCTATCAGGGAAACCTAAATTCACCAATCGTGTAATGGAATATCGTCGTTATCTTTCGTTGGCTAAACACGAATTACTAACGACGCGATTGACCCAGTAGACCCACTTGAAATCAAGTAACTTAGAATAAACAAGAACGAAAGTCTCGGTCACTGTTTCACGGTAACGTAGCATTATATGTCTATATCATAAAAGCTGCTACATCTCCGTGCAACTGGTTTAATCTCCTATCCGCGTTGCTCCCTGGATCGCTTAATTGCCAAATAAATCTATCTAACTAGACAACTAGCGATAAACTAGCTGTACAATCCTACATAATACGTGTAAGTGGCAATTAAAAGGCAACAGCGACGTTATTATTAAGCATAGAAAAAGTTAAGGTTTAGCAAGCTACCAGTGTAGCAGGCGACTTTAAAAAGTTTGCCAGCGCAAACAGTGTCCGGTCACTCCTGCGAGATCTTTTTATATAACGCCTTTATTAATCACGAGTTACATCGTGCTTTGTCGCGTTCAACTTTTTCACCGTTGCATCGTGAAAATCTGGGTAGATATCGAATCGCGAGAGAAGGAGAGGAGAAAAGGCGTGGTGGTGCGCGGCGCGATAAAGCGAGGAAAAATCAGAACGGCGCTGCGTCGAAAAGAAATGGCTGCGAGGAAGTTTAAAAGGGTACGGCAATTTCGAGGTCAAAGGCTTTGGACAGGAGGATATCGACACACCGTGAGAGGACTGCAGCCGATAGGGTGAAAATACATTGTACGTTCTTACGTGCACCGTAACCGACTCGCCTCACAGCTTTCTCGCTCTCGCGAAATAAAAATTTGAACAGCGTGGCCAGGATTGAAACGGTCTCGCAAATATTCTCGCGATATTCCCTTGTCTCTGGAGATGTCGGCTACCAGCCACTGAACTGTGGACCATTCCCGGCATACCTGACTACAACATACAACCAAACAAATTCCTTTTTCCAACCAAGCTATGTTTTGTTGGGATTTCATAAAGCTTCTTGAAGAATATCTTAAATATCGTCGGACGCGCCGTAACACGGCCATCCGCCCGAGAACTCGGGTTAGCGTGAATTACAATTGACAAATTCCAACGAACTCCATCGACCAGACACGACGTGCATTTTCATCGCATCGAAACGAGCGATATTGCGTGTTTTCGTAAAATATTATTAAATACCATCTCGTAATTCTTCGGTTCGCTAATAACTGTATTTTATTCGCGTAACCTCGTTTGTCCACCTCACGGACAGACTGGAGTATTTCTTTAATAAAATGTTCCGGAATTTTTCTACGAAGGAAACGCCGGGGGAATATCAGTTCCTTTTCCTATCACATTTAGTGAGATCAAGAATGAATTTCGTACGACGCGGCACGATACGAGAGGGGAAACTCTTTTTCACGACGATGAAAGCCAAAAACGGTAATCCGCTCGTCTCGCTGAAGGGCCAAAGGTTTTCCGCGACCATACGAAAACCTGCCCTAAAGCAACCAGGAACACCGGCCTCCTCGTTTTCCCGACGACGCACCCTTCGCCTTCTCCGGCTCTCCTTTTATCAGCCTGCCCGCGAATTCGACGAAAAGGGACAAGGACCCTCTTGGAGCGGTTAAGATATTTCACGTTGGATCATCAGCCTTTCGTTCGACGGTACATCTTGCCTCGCGATACCGCTTCACGGCCGGTTTAATTCGATCGGACAAATGTAAATGTGGCAAACGTGTGAAACGTTACGGAGCTCGTGTTATCTACGCCCTTTTCAAATCCGATGAACGTTCACTTTATGTCGTACAACTTTCGCGTGAATTCGACCGAGGCGTCGATGAACTACACTCTTGGCACCGACAAGGTAGCCGAGATCGTGCTCATCGTTATAATGAAGAATTTCCGGGATGGATCCTTAAACACGTAGAAAAGAAAGGCGTGAAAAGATCTCGTCGAAATGACACGCGAGAAACCGTTTTCGAAACTGAATATCTCACGAATAGAAACGGAACACAGAAACAGTCACATCGCTGCTTCCCAAACTCTGAATTGCGCATGCTGCACGGTGGAAAATTTAAAAGTTTACCAGGCTGCGATGGAACACTCCGGAAATAAGAATTTTATGGATTATACAATACAGGTGGAGAATTCCGCATTGCCCTGTGTACTGAGTAACACGAAAACTTTCAAAATATTCCAAGAATACATTATCGTGTCATTTCCAAAGTACAATAGGTGGTCCGGCGTACGTACAGAAAATACAACCGTTTTACCATTCTTGCTATCTCGATATTATTTCGGTTAATTTTTCCATTTGAACGATACTGTTTGATTAAGTGATTGATTTAAAGAAAGTGTGATATCAATCGTAAGAATTATACGATATAAGGAGGAATAAAATGTATAATAATTGAGCGTAATCGATAAAACGTAGCCGTGGAAGGGTGATCAGAGGGAATAACAACATAACCGATCCCGTTTCGCGCCAGTGACGAATCATCGTCAGTTCCGGGGTCACCGGGAGGGCTGGACAGGCCCCATGGAAAAGAGAATGAAGCTGACGTAGAGGCAGCGCAGGAAACGAAGGTTTTCGGCCGCGTTTGTTCCGGGACTGCCGCAACACGAGTTACGGATAATAACGGCGGGCTATCCAACAGCCACCGGAGTCAAACCGCAACCCCATCAACATACGCCGCACGTACTGTTCGTGCACTTGCATACGTGCAGGTGTAGCTGCAGTTCACCCGACCTAACGTACAACAGAATACTCGAACGATTCTCCTGCGCGTACATCATAGTGCCGATCGAAAATTCGGCCAGCCGTACGTTCGCATTCTGTGGACTGATCGGAGATGAATTGCGGTATGTGGTTAATCATTTCTTAATTACGAGTTGTGCCACGAAGAAGAAAGTTGTAAAAATTACTAGGAGAAGGTATAAACTTAAATTGATAATTAAACCAAATTAGTTGGTGTAAAGTCAATGCCATCTATATTTGATAAATCGTGAATCGAGTTTCTAAATGTAAGATTTTACTATCGTTATATTTAACGCGTGCGCGTAGTCGGAAGTAGAAGTAGTTGTAAGAAGCACAATATCCATAAGCTTATAACTTGGTCGCATTAATATTTGTATCCTAAGCTTTCCACGGGTACGATGGCTACACGAATAGTTGCATAGTAGGTACACAGATATTTAGAAGTATACAAAAGTTGGCAGCGTGTCTGCGTTGATAATCCAGCGCCCGTGTTTCCGTGCATTATAATTTAAAGTAGCAGTTCTCTAACAGTGGTTTCCGCGTCGTGACTCATTAACATTGTCCAGTTTCCCTTTTTCTGCGGGTGAATTGAATTCTGAATTTGAAACTAAGACGAGCTCTCAGGAGCTCGATGGAGCATTTATTTGAAATTAGATACGGAAATTCAGCAGCTCCGTGACCTCCTTAGAGTTTCACCACGAGCCTTTGGTACCAGCGTGGGATACATCTTTCAACTTGGCAACCGGCATCCTAGTTTACCTACGTATTCGCCGCATAAATGCCTATGCACGTGCGTAAAAATTTGAATAAACTGACGTTCGTAAACGCGAGAGCAGTTTAGAGAAGTGAGCGCGTACGCTCTACGTAGGACCAGGCGGCCGTGCACGTACGTGTATATATTCTATATTCGATTCAGGTAACCATACATACGACGCATCAAATAGTTGCATTCATAAAGACGGCTATATGGACGTATAGATACCCGTATGCGACAAAGATTTATAGAACTACGTGTAGATTTTACGGAAAACGATTCTGTATGTTCTGTCTGCCGGGCGATCCTGTATTTTCTGATAAAACGTCTTTCAAGAATAAGCCGATTAAATATTGGAAAAATATCGGTATGATGTACCAATCATATTGAAACGATGTTAAAAGCTACGTTAAACATTACTTGATGGTTTCAGTTTCACGAGCTACTGTTACAATTAGATGAAATTACAATATCCACCAAGTTTCCAAGGGTATGTTCTGCACAGCCGGATAGCAAATACATATTCCCGTATGGGGCACACATACGTTCACATTAACGAGGCTTCTTGGATGCAACTACGTATGTACCGATCGACGAGGACGAAGGGGGCAACAACGTGTTCCCGTGGGATGCATTATACATGTACAAGACTATGTCGCAGAGGCTCCGCCAGTGCACGCAGCAAAAGGGACTTGACCGACACGGGACAGACGATTGATAAATAATATTATTTCCCTCGGCCTTCCTATCTCGGCATCGACGACGATCGATTATCTATAATTTCTACGGATCTTCTGGAGGAAATCGCGGGGATACAATTTGTACCATCATCGCGCCCCGTATACGTTTCTGATCGGTGCATTTACCCCCTGTTGCTTACATAGGACCTTCCATTATATATCTGTTGTATAAACGTACCGGCCAACAGAGCCAGTAATGGTTTCAATTTTCTATCAGTCCCGCGCGCGCATTTACAACGCTGTCGGCGATTTGTTATCGCGTGATTTATTCGGAAGGATGTATTTTCAACGACGTTTCGTTGCGGCTTACCGATATGTTACTGAAACGGTTTCGATACTTCAAAATAAAGATATCGTGAAACGCATTCGAGAAAATTTAAACACAATTTAATTATTTAATTTATATTATTAAACATAGTTAATATCTGTAATCGCAGTTTGATATTCAGAGTATGAAAAAAATGAAAATATTAAATCTTAATGTACATATGTATTCTGTTTGAACTATGTACATGTTTACACAAAATTTTCGGAAATTTTACCTGGTATTTTCTCAGATGTATCGTAATCGACGATCATCAACGATCTAGGATCATTAATGTTTGTAGAGACACGTAATATTTCGTTGCGAAATGACATCAATTAGAGATGTGTAATATACGTGGACAAACGATTGGACAAACAATTTGCAAATCTTAGCCAGCGTATGACATAAATTTTCCTGATAATATTTTATGACAACGTATAATGTATATCGCGTATCCGTTGCTACGCTGCTTTTCCTGTGCTGTATCGATAATGGTGTTTGTGCTGATATTCAAAGCGAGTAAAATTGGAAAACGTGTAACTACATGAAACAATACACCCCGTAAATATTCTCAATAATGTTACAGGGAATTCTCGATTCACACTGCGCGAAATGCTCGTACCGGTTCCGGATTTTACACGGAACCGAATTATTCGCGAAAACAATTGAAATCGTAGCTGATCGGTGTGGATACAGTACCGATATCATCGCTACAGGATAATTTCACGCAAGTCAATGAATCGCCGCTTTGTTTCCTGTCCCGAATAAAAATCGAACAGAGAGCGTCACACCTCTTGACATCGTACTTGAAGAATTCACTCGATATATAGAGGAATAGAAGATCTTAGAAATAATAGATCTCTATTTTCTTTTCAAATTACGAATAAGCAGAAGCAAGAACGAAAGAACTTGACGAATCGGTGATCTTCAATGCCAATGAAATCCAATCCAAAATAGACTTGAGCTCGTTTGTACGTATGTACTCAGACCTTTATGATTTGTATTAATTAATAACGCTCAGCTATGTTACACTTCCGTTAAGAGGGACGAGCTGATTCAAAGTCCAAGCGTGTAGCATTTGTTCGGTTCTAGCTCACTGCCAGGGAACATCTTTCCTCGTGACATTGTGTGTACATGACGCAGAGGTGCACCGAGCTGCGATGTTTGTCCAGCGTGGATGAAGCGAACGGGAGACGAGCTGAAAGCGGAGCCTCCTCCTGTTTCCCCGCGCATAATAGCGAGTGTATCGTTCGCCGATTATGGGCGGTGGAAGCGGAAAAGAGAGAACATCGTCAGCCCCTTCAGCCTGGGTAAACATACGCGTATGTACACCTACGCGTAACGAGGTCGAGGATGAGGTCGTTCAGAAAGTGGTGTATTCCATTAATGGCGTTGCACAGACTTGCCCTACCGTCTTGTCTTAGTATTAGAGTACACGAACAAGACGCATCTTCCTGATCTTACAGTTACACAAACAACTTTGATAGACTTCTTTAGCTAAACCGATAAAATCTACGAAATCATTGGACATACGAACATTAAGCCTGTTTAAAGAGCAAATTTATCAAAGACTCCGACGAATAAAATTTTGAGAACGACTTAACGTTTTGAACAGTTTGACTTTTCAAGAAACTGTAGTATGGAAATAACGAAGATCGCGATCGTGCATTCGTGCGGCGGTATTCAGAATTTTATTAACAAGAAGTATTTTCAGCGCTTCGAAATTTGATGCGTTTACAAGTGCTTCAACGTGACGAAGCTTTTTACATAACGACATCACGATAAATCAAGCGATTGTTGGCGAACGAAGCATCGCGTAGTGCTTAATAGGATACAAACTAGACCGCGATACGCGAGCGGCCATGCCGAAAATTACATCCGCGCCGTTATCGTCCGCGCATTATCAACGCATAAGTGAAATACACGTTGTCCCGGTCGTTGGGGGGAAAATTACTTTGAAATCCGTTTATCCGAATGTCAATTTCGTCGCGACGCCGTCGTTTCGTGCCGTGGCGCGGAAAAAATGCCTCGTTCTCTCCTCGTTTGTCCATCTTCTCTCCGGTTTCCGATTCTCGAGTCGCGCCTGCGAGAAGACGAAAATGGCAGTACGGTCGTGGTAAACTACATCAACGACCTTGAGCATCGTGTTAATTCGCATCGTAATTCAGCCCCCTCCCCCCCCTCCCATTCCTTCGACTGTCCCCGACCTCGTCGTAGTCTCTAGCCCCTCAGCCTCCCTAAATTGCGAAACTTTCTTACGGTGGTGCGCGAGAGGAGAATTAGTTTCTCGTTAACGAAGTTTACGCTTATGCTTATAGCAAGGACCGCGTACTCCAATAGTAGGTCCTTGCGCGCGTACGGATATATTTATGGCGGTACACACGCAGGACACGCGTGTTTGGGCTTGCTCGCCGACCGAAAATAGACGAACGGTTCCCCCCGCTAGTATACGCTCGTCGAGGGTCTCTCTGTGGGCTTTTTTTCTCCCCGGGGCGAAGCACCGACGGGATAAGCGGCGAAAATATGGTGCTGCGCTAAACACGCTACGTCGTTAACACCTGCTCCATCCCGTCGGTATTATCTGATGCCGTTCGACGGACCACCGAATTCTCTCCGCTCACTATGACACCCTCCCTCTCTTTGTTGACAATAAAAAAAGTGTCACGAGGTCCGCGTATTTTATCTTTAATGTTATGTTGGGAAATAATTGCAGTCACTTTTATGGAACTATATGTAACAATAATGGGACAGCGGTGTCTTTCACTGATACAAATATTATATTATATTTCAAGCTTCTCGAAATAATTCAATATTTCGTGAAAGTTTGTGCAACGGGTATAGGTCGAAGAAAGATGCGGTACTTAAGGCTTTAGGCTCTGTATGGTTTACGGAATGGCGCGTTTCTAATTTTCTATAATAATTCGCGCAACTGGTAATCTCTGCACGCTCCAGATAAACGTTTCCCACAAAAGCGACCAAGGTAATACAGATATCTCAATATAGAGGATGCGCGCGATGTGCGCGTCTGGTTGGATCGATGTCGGATTAATACGATCGGCAGTGAGAATGCTAATTCCGCCGGAGATCTGTTAAATTATTCGCCTATCTGCCATCCCAGTGAATTGCCTGTTCTTTCACCTTCCCAGTAATTTAACAACGCAGCTGCACGGTCGAATATTGAATTATACAGGGCCGATCTCGGCGAGCTGTTTGTCGTTTTTTTCTAAAAGGCGTATGAAACCGTGAATTGCACTGCGACATATTGCAAGTTTGTTATTTCCATCCGTTGCTAAACTCATTTAATATTTAACAATACATACACGGTATATTGATATAGGTAACATAAAAAATCTCTATGTAATAGGCATGCGTTACAATTTGTTTATGCCAAAGAAATAGATTAACAACATACATATTAAACAACAACATGAGCCCCATACACGTACGTATACAGTTCGCTTGCTGAAATTCCTTTGTTTTCGCTCAAAACTTTTTCTTTGTACCGTCGCTGAAAAACGCTCTTTCTAAACTCTCGTTCGCCATGCACTGTTCGTCCCGAAGAGGACTCGCTCTCGCAAACGAACATCATATGCATACATCTCTAGTTACCACTCAGATTCACCAACAGGTATACATAACGTTCTTCGAACTCGCATTTTCCGAGCATCCTGTTCGATCTTTATTCAAAAACTTGCTCGTCCTCGCAAGCGGAGCGTCTCAAGTACGCATCAATCTTCGAGTCGAATGCATTTCATTTCCGTCACTATTAATAGCACACAGGTTTCGTAACGCCCTGTACCTGTGCATACCGGCACAAGGAAACCGCGCGACATTGAGAGCCAATACCCCTGTGTACTGTGAAACATGATCGTCCTGTGCACAATTAGGACGGTGGTTCGCCTTTACGTCCAGCTCCTGCGGGTATGTGCGCGTATCTTGTATGGAGTAGTATCTCGAAGGGATCCGTTGATAATTCTTAAATCGAACAGTCAATACGCTTCGTATCCAAAGAAGTAAACGCATTAACTGTCCTTATTTTTTCTTTTTTTTTTCTTTTTAAATATATAGGATAGACGTTAGTTTTTCTGCAGTCGAGATAGGGCGATGAACGTGGTAGAAAACGTCAGAATCATTGGAAGGGAAAAAGTGAAACGTAATTAGAAAGTTTGAGAGTGACCTATGCACGACGAGACAGCAACGATGGTAGTTAAAAATTTCCCGTGGCCCGGAAGATTTGTCGGTCGAAAATTCCTGCTGCGATATAATGAATGAGGTCGCCCGGAGGAGGGGATTTCTCATTCGTATAAAATACTCGCCGATGTAGCGAGCCGGTCTATACGCTCGTAACTTCTATGTCCCGCAGTTTTTCACGGGCAAAGCCGGAGTGGAAAAGTGCGAGCAATTAAACGGTAGCGAGGAACCGTGTGGTTGCTTTTCAGTCAACTAGCCCAACGATTATATGAACGCTTCCCTCGTTACTTCGACATTTTTTATTTCGCCCGTCGCTGTCTCCGAGTTGACAGTAACAAAGCGATCTCATCTGTACGCGTTACGCTCTTACTCCTTTCCTCTTTCTATCTCGCGCTCTCTACTTCTCATCCTTATGATGTCGTTAGACGCATCTCGCGCTTCTGTATGAAAACTTTCGCAAATGAAATGCAAGAATTGCCTTTGATGCCAAGGCAGTTTCAATTTTTACGCTCGACTCCTGACAATTCTCCTCCATGGAAGGGCCAAGTTAATGTATTTCCAGTTTTCTAGGGGTTTTCAATGCTTGTTTCTAGTCCCTTCGCCCTCCCCTCACCGTCTACCGACGATCAAAAATTCCATTGCGAAAAAATTCTTCCATCCAGCGTCTTCGGATAATTAATCGTTACGATCATCTTTCCTTTCTTTCCGTACGTTCGACGCCTACATATTTCAAGATAATGACTCGTAGAAATGCAAGTAATAAACGCCATTCGCTCAGCTATTCGTTTTTCAACGAGCCAACGCGAAACTCCTAAGGAGTGTTTCTCCATCCTCTCTCGCTCTTCCACTCTCCCTCACTCACTTTCTCTCTCTCTCTCTCTCTCTCTCTCTCTCTCTTTCTCTCTCTCTCGTTCTCCCCTTTCCCTATTCTCGTTCGCAATTTCCATGAATTTAGTCGAAACTTGATGAGCGCGTCTCATTCTCTCTTATACAAAGGAAATTTATGGAAGCAATAAGAGCAATTTATACGTGCTCCTACGCCGTGGAAAATTCATCAACTGCAACCTAACCCTTCTGCTGGTTGTCCTCCGGATTCTCGATGAAAATTATACGTAAATTTACATTTCGTTTTTCCAAAATGAAAATTTTTGCAGGAATCTCATGGTTGTATCGCGACGAACAAACAACATACAAAACATTTCGTATTTGTCCTCGTCTATCCTCGCATTCCGTTGCATTGATCGCTGGATCAAGGCCTGTGGTTTATATTTTACAATTCCATGGACTTATCTGAAATTCAAAAAAATTTTATTCGTGCGCTGGTACGCGAGGAAAAAATCATCGCTACGGGTCCGGCTTTGTTTAAAGGAGTGTTAAATTCACTTTCATAAATTCTGCTGGTGCATGGGGGGACCGTTTCGCTTTCTTCCATGCAAACGTAAGAGCCGTGGAACAGAATTATACGACCATTTTTTGTTCTTCCAACCAAGTTTCGTTCGATCGTAGAACTACTTTCTGCTTTTCGTTACCTTTGAACGGAAAGTGCGCAGAATGCCAATATTAGCAGCATGGTCGGGCAGTTTTTTTGTTTTTTTTCTTTTTTTTATTATTGCCAAAGAGAAACTTTCAATCGTGTACAATGGTACTATTTCGAACGAGTCTCACATTTTAGACGAAGCGTTGCTACATATTCATTCTCAACTGAATTGTAGAGTTACAGATTTTCTGAAATATGGTACTGAACCCCAAATTCTACGAATCGATGATTCTCTAAATAAATCCATTGACAGTTCGACAGCTACCCTCTGGAGTCTGAAAGAAAATAGTCCGCAGATACTTCTCGAAGAGAAGCAGTTATTACAGAGATGCAAATACAATCTCTTATGCCAACGATAATTAATTGGACTCGGAAAAAAAGACTCGTCTAACCAAAAGAATCGTCATCGTGTTACCCCATTCAATCCTCGGCATCGATGGCCCTCAACTATTAAAAAGGTCGTACTCGGTTCTTTCTGGAATTTCACGATTTCGATTGAGATCAGCGACCTTCGGCTCGAAAGGCGCATCATCGAACCAGTGAAAATTCCTGCCGTCTCGTTCAACACCCTTTCCTTAACGCTAACAGCGGCGACTTTTCCCGTTCCCCGTGCGCCAAAGAATCCATGACGGAGTCAGCCGAGAACGGTGGCCATTGTGAACTGTCTGACTGTCTGTCTGTCTGCCTGTCTGACGGTAGACAGAGCGACAGAGGTAAAAGTGCTTCTCCAGTGGTACATCCCCAGCTGGGTTCATTAGTAAACTGAAGTATCGCGCGCTCTGCGCACTAAGGGTCTTTTGTACGAGGGTGCGCCATTCGCGATAGCTCTCATCCCTTCTGCCTGTCCTACCTCTGTCCCGTTCCATCGTGGAAGCTGTCCCTGACTACTCCCTGCAGTCGGCTAGTCCTCTCTCACCTTCTTCAGCCAGGTATGCACGCGTATACATCTCGAAAAGCATGCGAGGGTGCCAGTGTCGCTGCGCGTTTTAACCCCCGTGCTTGGCGGCGAATTTATCTACAGGTTAGACGTTTGAATGTTTGCCGGCGTAGGAACGACACGAAATTTTGCTAGCTGCCTCCGATTTTCCGCTGTACCGAACAGACTTAAAACCCAGACGCAACGTTAAAGCGTCCCTCGAGCGAGCCGTTCACCTTTGTAAGACGAAACTCGTTCCAACGTATCTCCTTTCTTCTTCACCCTTTCTTTTCCTCTATGTTTTCTCGTCGTCTTTATCGGACGTCAGAGTTAATTTCTAGGCAAACAGACACGACACTCGCCAGAGATAATTCCGCGAACGAGCCTCACGATAATTCGATCCGTGCCGATCCGTGTTTCGCTTAGTTCGGTTTGCAGCACTTTAAATCGGGATTCGTTTAATTTCTCTGTTCGTGTACAAATGCTGATAGTGCAGATATAGTATAAACTCGATGTGTTCCGTTGTGCATCTATTTCCTGCTTGCAACGCACCGAATCGATTCGGATCGCAACGGAAAACTGTTATGATAAAACCGCAAATACCTCTCAATTATACATCTCGCGTGAAATAATCCGAATTGTCGGGCTTATTCGAATTTTCGATCGCCTCTCAACGGCCGCTCAGATCGCTTTGTCTTTAAACTTTACAATAGCCGAATTATTTAACACTCGTTAATCGTAAATTCTATACCTCCGTTCAGGAAATCCTATGAAATTTTCAAACGAACCAAACCACCAGCGTAGCGCACGACATTTCAATTATTATCTTCGTTGATCGACTATTTCGAGGATGAGCAATTTTATCTTGAACGAGCATCGTCTGTCGAAAGTTATCGATATTGAAGAATTCCGTTTCTACTTCTACTTAAAGTATGATGAATTCTTAACGGTGACTGATTACTATACCAGCAGATAATACCAATTAATATAGAAATCAATATACGTAAACACGAATTAGTATATGTCGTACGTAACATAGAAGCAGCGAAATGTGCTTTACGATACGAATTTTACCAGGTTATTAGCAAAAGGCTGAAAAACCGGTAAAATAGAAAAAAGAAAAAAAGGAAGATGAAAGTAATGCATCGAACGCAGAGTAGAAAAAGCTTTTCCGAAATAGAGAAACAACGGTCTATTCTGCGATGCTTTTGATTTGGAAAACATCGTGGAACAGCAATGCAATCGCCACGAAATTACGAAACGATGGTACACCGAGGATAATGCTGTTCCGCTGTTGCGATAAAGCCGGACAATTAATATTCCATAACGAGTCGCTTTTGAAAGGGCGAAAAAGCTTGGGAAGGATTGCCCGAGCACGAATTAGCGCATGCACAATCATGTGTATACACACAGAGCCAACGTGTTTTCTGGCCAGCGCGATTGTTTGCACACGTTTCGAAGAGATGCCAAATGTTGGAGCACGTTGAATACGTGCACACGCCAATTCGTTCCCAACGATTTGACGTTCTTCATACCGATAATTGCTAACGCATCTCTCTTGCACATCGCACAAGCAAATCATTACAAGGCTTTATTTTGTACGATAGAAAAAATATAATGCATGGTCCGGGCCTACTTTATCCAATACTACCCAGTTATTTGAAAAATGTAATGCGCGTATTGTATAAATGCTTCATTTAAATGGCTATTTAAATTTAAAGGTTACTGAAATTCGATCGTCTTCCACTCTTTATAAACCCGATCAACAAACCGTGAGTGGAACGGAATATCCTTGTTTCGCAGCGCTAATTTACTACTAATATTTATGAAGCAGAAAATACTCAAAAATAAAACGCGACGAGTGCTTCGTTATATCTGCAATATCAATTAATCTACCATTAGAAAAAAAAAAAAAAAAAAGAAAGAAAAGTCTGAAAATTCCCGAAATTTGATACGCAACTCTAATAAATATTAATCTACACGCTCGTATTTAAGCAATACGCAACACTAATAGCGAGAGATCGAAGTGCAACCATTTAAGAGGTTGCTGATGAACGATCACACTTGTACAGCTCTTGCAGCTGTATCGTGTGATCCAGGAACACAGTGTCCGACCAATGCAGTCGGGGGGTTTGGGCATTTTGTAAACGCAACACTATACTTATCAAAACGCGATCGTTCATTGGCGCAACGCTAAAGGGAAAAATTAGTAGAACTCGCGATGGAATAATATCGCAACGCTAACTCTTAAAGTGAATTTAATGAAAATTACTATTTACTATATGAAAAAGCTACTTTAAATATTCTGCTATTGCTACTTGCAATAGTATAAAATTAATTGAAAACTAACATTTTTATAATCTAATTTTAAACAATAGAAAACAGAATAAATTCTGATACGTATAATTCTATAAGAAATTCTAAAAATTCGTAATAAAAATTGGAAAAGACTATCGCGACATCGTAATTCGCAACTCTAAAGCAAACGCGATTATCATTTTATCGCAACTCTAATTCAAACCGTAATCATTCTCTCGCGACACTAATAATAAAAATCGCGATTTGCCCAATGGGACGATGGACCGACATATACATCGGCCAAAAAAGCAAAAATTACTACTACCACTACTACTACTACAAATATTAATAGCGAGCATAGTGACAAAGTAGTAACAATAATGACGTTCCATGCTTTGGATGACCCAGAGGATGGGGAGCCATTAGTAGTTGCCCTCTTGAGTGGCAGTTTGCCGGGCCTCTTCGGCTTATAGCCTCTTCTTTCTTCGGGCGCAATGCCCGCTGAAACTTAAATCTAAGCTCGAGACTTCTAAATCGCAAACAAAAAAAAAACTTATAAAGGTAAAATTAAAAAAAAAAAACCGCGGAAGCTGATCGAAGTGCGCATGGACTGGCCAGCGATCACAGCCAGTGATCGTTGCCCACTCGCATGTGCGTGCTCGAGCGATAAACGTTCGTTTCGAGCCCTCTCGCGACCGCGACCGCGAAATTCGAAAAATCGAAAGGCAAAACCAGAGAAGAGAGCATGCTCTACTCGTGCCAGTTTCACCGTCGATTTTTCAAATTAGATTTCCAGAAACAGGTTGGACACACGAAAACGCGCCTACCCGACCAGAGACTGTGCCAACCTGCCCGGCCCTACCTACTTATAATTAACAGACACACCAGAAAGTATACTACCTATCCTATCTAGCGCTATATTTAAAAGATGGCAAAACAGGCATACCAACACACTCGCTCCACGGTTCTCACACAAACGCCCGGGCGCAAAGGTCCTACACTAGAGAGGACGTCCCGGGACGCCTCCGACACCCGAGCTTAACACACAGCATGCACACTCTAAGGTACGTACCATTTTTCTGAAATCGACTGAGGAATGCTAACGACCATTGCGTAAAACGCGATAAAAGTTAATCTCAATTTTAATTACAAATATTCATAATTCAGCGAGAGTGTGTTTATTTTTCAAAGAAATTGTAGATAGTACGAAATGTGATACCATTTATTATAATTTAATATCTCTGATTCCCTGTATTTGGTAACGAATCTTTGTTTTTACAGGTTGTGATTGAAATGATATTTGTTTGAATTTATTTTTTATTATTTAGATTTATAGTAAATGGAATAGATACTAAACGACGCAATTCCACAGCCTAACCACACACACTATGTGGAAAGTACGTCGTGCACGATACGCTAAACTCATCGTCAGTCGCATACAAATTATTATAAAATCAATGGTCATCGTACTCATTGCCTTTCTCTCACCCAAGTAGCACCTGAGCACGTGAGTGAGATCCTGGCATTGAATACGGAAGGTGTTAAACCTGAAAATCCTAAATAAAAAAAGGAATTAGTGCGTTTAATTTGTATCTAACGGACTAATCTTTCTTCATTTTGCATTTTCGAACTTTATCACTATTACTATCTATCACTGTATAGTCTAGGTTATTAATTTTATAATTTACCGAAATACTAATATTGAATTTATTTATAGAAAACAAGCATAAATAAGATCAATGCAATATAATGATTCATACAAATAATTGGCTGTATGAACTATTGAAATTCCATTACAAAAGAGACAAATTGACAATGAATAAGAAATTTATTTAATAATTGACTCGAAGTTAAACTATTGTTGCAAACAACCTCAGGCAATTCCTTCGTCAAAGCACATTTTCGAAAGTATAAAACCAGTGTTCAAAACTTGTTGCTTTGATTCCAAAATTTGCCTGTCGCGAAATTTCTTCTTGCACATAAAACTCCATGCATATTTGTACGGCACGACTGAACTTTACTATCCCTATATGTATATTTTAAATTAATACTCAAATTCAAAAATGAATGGCAAACAATTAAATCCATGGTAAGAGTGCCATCAGAGGATAGAAGGTGAAATAAAAAATGACTTATTATCGTTATTATGAAATATGTAATAATTGCAATTTTTAATGCAACGAACGAATGCATCCGACTTCATCACTACGAAATATTTAATTAAATCATTGCAACTCTCTGTAGATATACATTTTTAATACACTCCAACTTTAAAAGTGATTATAGTGAACATACATGTATATCTTCAATCACAAATATTCAAATTAATTGTTAATATAATATAGTTTTTATCAGTTAGCAGTATTATTAATATTGTTACTATAAAATTGTTCAGTATCATGTAATTAACATAAACAAAAACGCGATATGCAAGAAGACCTATCCTGAACTAATAAATAATACATAGAAAAAGAAAATGTTACTACTCACGGGTATAATAAATACCCGCGGTCACTGTGCTCGCAAAAAATTCTACGTAATACAACCAATCACCCGTGTCGATTCGGACCTTTCGTCCTACGACATGATTGAGTGACCAGAGGGACGAAAATGCATGCGACTCACGATAAGATGCGGGGAACGTAGTCATCGATGCTATGGTAGCCCGGGAAAAGTCGTCGTGAAGACCGTTATCAAGGAGGATTCACGCAAGCCAATCATGGAAAAAACTGTAACAATGCATGGAATATTATAATTTGCTCTTAAATATGACGTTAATTAATTGGAAAATTTAAAGCACTGGAAGATTAATATCTATTAATCTCTATTAAAATTTTAATGAAAATATTCAAATTAGGAGTAGCAAATTGAAATATATAGCAATAGAATTAAATAATTTACATGTTACTTACATTCTTGGCTTTTGAAACACCACTGGGTCCTTTTCAGGAAGCAGAAGGAAGAGTAAGGAGTGATAAACCTTTAACAAAACATATGTCTTTTTATACATATATAAATAATACATGCGTGAATAATTTATTTTGAAACTTAAGTAATGATTCAGCAAAAAATGTTAAATAACGTAATATGGAATACTATGAAAACCTTAAACTTTAATAACAATAGAAAAGTTAAATTGTTAGTGAACTCTAATTATTGTAACAACTGAAACTCTGATATTAGAGTATAAAATCAGACTTGTTTCTTTATTTTGAATAATTAAAGCAAAATACAAGGAATAAAATTAATTGGAGCACAATATGGAAAGATTCTTACATGCTTAGTTTTGATGCATCACTGCGTCCTTCCCAAAGCACAGGAAAAAGTAGAAATTACGAAAAACTGAAACAAAACATATGAAATATTATGATTTGTTCTTAAAAATATATCGTTCATTGTTAAAGAAGTCTAAGGTAATGAAAAATAATACTCTATTCAAACTTGAAATATTAATAACAATACAAATTGAAATTTTGTTAAAATCTAATTACTATAAAAATTTTTCTCATTATATTATATCAATATTTTCTCATTTCAATATACAAAAATATAACAATTTCACAATAGATTGTTTTCTAATAACAATTAAATGATTTGCATAATTTGCTATATATTAATATAAAAAATTAATTAATCACTTAATAGTATATCCGATTATTAACGATAATGTAGTATTTTCAACAAATTATGCAACTATTTATAAAATGATGTTATTATATGCCAATCGTAAGCTGTATAGCTATTATTTAGCAAATATCGATTACTATTGATCCAATAAAAAAAGTAAATAGTCGTGTACGTACCTCTGCTTTGTTATAATACTGCAATCATTACCAAATCTGCATGAGAAATCAACGATCCGATTTATTAATAATCATCTATGACGTCCATCTTGTTTCAGTTCGAATTATCGATTGTTAATCGCTTGTGGCGTCTGTGATGTGAATCCGTATTCTTTCAGTCTTTTCAGTAGTGACCAGTCAATAATCTACACAAAAGAAAACCAACAATTTCAAATAAATGTACGACAAAACCAATAATTTGCAGTAACAGAACAAATTATAGTAAAGGCCGGTAATGTAAATTATCGATAATTTTAACCTAACCCCACCAGAAATACAGTCAAGGATAAATGTATAATAAATCAATAATTTACAACAATGGAACCAATTATAGTGAAATAAAGTAATAATAGAACCCAAATTCTACCTCAAAGATCGGTAATATAAACGATCAATAACTGTAAATTGCCAAATACGCAGTCAATGATAAAAGTAAAAGAAAATTTCGGAATACAATATAATTTTACTAAGATTACAATCAATAAACGATTAAATACGAACGTACTATTTGAATGAACCAGACGAAAGTGTAGAATCGTTGATAAAGTCGAAATGAAGGTAGTAACAATAGGATAACGCTCGACAAGATAAATTATCGCTGCACGACTTTCACGAGTATTTCACCGCTCGGCTCAGTTGAAACTGTGTCTTACTAATATTCCGAACCAATAGGAACGCTCAATTTCATTTGACAATATTCTGCGCCAATAGGCACGCTCGATTTGACTTCGCAATATACTCCGCCAATAGGAACGCCAATATACACGAGCGCGCGCAAATTTATTGTATTCAAACAGTCAAATTGATGAAATTGAGAAATAGAAAGCATATTTAAGACAATATTCAGTAACAATTACGAATAAGATTATGTTCTCAATGAAAATCTTTTGTATTACATGAGTGTAGCTGCTACTATTAAATAAAATATCGCATTAATAAGAATATCATTACGGTATGTTGCTTGTTACGACCGTTCACGGAGAGACGCGATCGCAAGGAAAGCGCGTCAGCGAGAGGCGTAAATTCTCGCTACGATTTTAATAATCGACGCCGCGAATTAGTCGTTCCCCTGTTTCGGTTAAGATAACAGAGGTGGTTAAATAAAGTTAACACTGAATTAACAGGGTTAACAAAAATGGTATATTTTACAATATGCAAATTAAAATACAAAGGCACGTCAATGATTACTGAACGACTATACAGTTAAATTGATGCAGTAATCCGACTCGAATTTACAATTGCTCTGTATAATTGAGACACTAAGCGACTTAGGTTTTGCTCGTTTGACAGTCTTAGTGCATTCCGTTTGGATCATCGATCGAGACTGATTGCCCTTCCATGATGCCTTTGTGATCTCTGGGTGGCGACCCCCCACCAGCTCGGGTCACGCCGCCGATCACGCCACTGATCGCGCCATGATCACGCGTGTCACCTTTGTGTGTAGTTAAAATAACGGACCAACTCCAAGGTTCTGGAACTCGCTTTTGTTGATATCGGCCGATACGTTGTATATCTGTCGGGCCGCTTGAGACGGTCCGTCTGCGACATTGTAGTGCCACGAGCGACGGTTAGGAATATGGCCTATGGTAAGCCACATTGCTTAATTATTCATATAATTATTAATAATTATATCTCAATGATTCAAACATTGTAATAAATAGAAAAACGTGACAAAAATGTTAGAAATTTACAACGATCTTTAAGAATTAATAGCGGAACTATCATGAAAAGAGAAATTTCTTTAATTGAAAATAATTTATTATCATTATTTACTTTGCTATTAATAGATGTATAAATTCTATAATTTTTATTAGTATAACATTATCTTATATATGAAAGTAAGACAAACTTGTGCGTGTAAGAACATATTAGATTTATATATTTAATAATTAATTATTGAATAATGGTATATGTTTCTAATTAAGTTATGAAAATTGATAAAATATTATGATGAATCATCAAAGTAGAAAATGTGCACAATACACTAACACATCGTCGAGACTCAATCAAATGGATTATTTTGACTCTAAATATATTACTAAAAAAGAAATAATCTCAGGCGATATCTTTATCAAAGCACATACTCGAAAATGCAGAAGCAATGTTCAAAATTATTGCTTTGATTCAAAAATCTGCCTGTCGCGAAGTGACTTCTTGCACGTAAAATTTCACATATTCTTGAACGGAAAAAAATGAAACGAAAGAAATAAACGAACGTGACTTAATATTCTCACCATCAATTCATTGCTTAAGATCAAGAATATTCCTGTCATACAGGTATATTTGTGTACATATTTGCCATTTGCAAATATTCATACGGAATATTAACATGCATATTTATAAATAACACGAATAAATTCTCAAGCGTATATGTTTGACATAATTATTAAAAAACAAATTATTATAATCGCGCTGTGCAAGAAGACCTATCCTAAACTAGTAAATTTGACAAAATGAGTGTTACTTCTCACGGGTGTAAAAAATGCCCCCGGTCACTATACTCCCAAAAAAATTCTACGTAATACAACCTGTCACCAGTGCCGATTCGGACCCCTCATTCTGCGACATGGCTGAGTGACCGAAGGAACAGAAAAGCCCTTCGAAGCAGAGAAACAGAGGACGTTACGGTGGATGCTGCACTATCCCAGCGAATATCATCAGGGAGACTAACATCAGGCTGAAACCGTTGAAAGGCCAATGGTAGAAATGGAGGATGCAAAAAATCTGTTGCAGAACAAAACACGGTGAGTGATTGCTGACTATGTGAAAAGTTGAAGATAATGAAAAATGAAAGTGGACGGTGTCCCACGGTGCCCCACGTAGCAAACCAGTCTAGATCATTCAAAATTCTATGACATAGTCCATGACTTTTGGTGATTTACCAGGCATGTAAATACACGTTTAGAACAAATAGTAAATACAGGTATAACGTTATGTAGTATTACGTAATAACGTATAACGTTAAGTGGTATTACGTTATAACGCATAACATTATATAGTATTACGTTATAACGTATAACGTTATGTAGTATTACGTTATAACGTATAACGTTATGTAGCGTTACGTTATAACGTATAACGTTATATAGTGATACGTTATAACGTATAACGTTATATAGCGTTACGAAATAACGTATAACGTTATGTAGCATTACGAAATAACGTATAACGTTATATAATGTTACGTTATAACCTATAACGTTATGTAGTATTACGTTATAACGTATAACGTTATATAATGTTACGTTATAACGTATAACGTTATGTAGTATTACGTTATAACGTATAACGTTATATAATGTTACGTTATAACGTATAACGTTATATAGCGTCACGTTATAACGTATAACGTTATATAATGTTACGTTATAACGTATAACGTTATATAGCGTTACATTATAACGTATAACGTTATGTAGTATTACGTTA
>CM026195.1:5324851-5356520 GCA_014825925.1 Bombus breviceps | reverse complement strand
TCTGTGCACATTGCTATTTCTGTTGCAATTTATTTGGAAATAGTCAGGACACTCACGGTGCGTGTGTGATCTTCTTACGGTGTGTGTACTTGCAAAAAAATTATTTACATGTACATTTGTTTATTAATTATTTATGAAGATGAAGATGCAGAGGAAATACTAATCCTCTCTGTTCGAAAACACGCTGGAGCAGTTTATGGATTTCAACCTGAGTTTCGCAGGTTTACGTCTGCGAATCCCATATCCTTCCTCTCTACGAGGAAGGCGTGCAGCCACTACTCTTTCCAGCAGCTTGCCAGCCTCGTCCAAAAGGCACACCGGCCGAAAGGCGGAAGGCGAGTCCGGAGGGCGTCCCGGCTTCGGCAGCAAAACCATCCGTCCCTCCTTCCACGAAACAGGTAATTCGCCCCGGGACAGGCATCTGTTGAACTGACGCATCAGTCTCGGGGCCAAGATCCCGACGACGTCCTTCCATATGCGGGATGGGACTCCGTCGGGACCCGGAACCTTCCGTGCTCCGATCTTCCCGATCGCACCGGCCAATTCTTCCTCGGTGACCCTCAATTTCGGGCTCCAGTTGCCGGCGGTGATTCTTTTTCCGGCGATTGAGGTCCCCGTTCCTCCCCATCGGTCAAACTGCCATCTTCTTCGTTCGCCGCTCCCGGGAACAGGGTGCCGACAACCTCCTCCAGGAACCGAGGGTCCATGCTCTCCGTTGTGGGAGGCGCCCATGGACGGAGTTTGTTCAACACCATTCTGTAAGGACACCCCCAGGGTTCGGAGTCGAGGCCGGCAAGGAGCTCGTCCCAAGCCCGTTTCTTTGCCTCCTTGATGGCTCGCTGCAGAGGCCTCCGCGACTCGCGGTAGACCGCATAAGGACGAGCCACCGTGGCTTCGTCCACCCGCCGCCTACGGCGGGATCTGGTGTACCGGCGCCGAGCATGGATGCACGCCTCGCGGAGACGAGCGATCTCCTCTGACCACCAGTACACCGCGCCAGCGCGACGCGGGGCTCCGGACCGCGGCATACACGAGTCGCAAATCGCGTGTATGTCGCGCCTCAGCCGTATCGCTCTCGCCTCTGCATCTGCGTCGGCCGGGGGTTCCTCCGACAAAGCAACGGTCATAGCGGCCGCCGCTATGAGGTCCTCGTCGCGGTGGGACGCCGCCTACCGCGGGAATCTTCTTCTTCTTCTCGGTGTACCGATGGGCTCGCCACTTCCATCAAGATGAAGAGATGGTCCGAGAGGGTCTCCTCCGGGCACACGCACCAACCGGAAACACGGCGGGATGCGGCAGGGTTTGCCCACGTGAGATCCACTATGGACTCGTCCCGCCATGCCACGCACGTGCTGGATGATCCTCGGTTCATAAGCCGGAGATCAAGTGCGGCCGCCCAGTCCTGCACGTCGCGCCCCCTTCCGTTTGTCCTGCGTGAGCCCCACGCCGTTGAATGGGCGTTGAAGTCCCCGAGGACCAGTGAAGGACGAGAGCCCACACGCCTCGCGCAAGCCGCGAGCCCGTCTAAGAAGGAGGCGTATTCCGTCCGGCTGATGTTGGGCGACACGTAAACGGCCACCACGGCCAGGTCGCCCCATTTCATGGTCACGAAGCCCCATCCCCGCTCGATCACCGAGCAGGGGGGACTTCCCGCGGTCCCGGTCCGGAATATGGCGACCAAGCCGGTCAGATCCCCAGCACCCTGCGACGCGTCAGGAATGCTGTATGGCTCGGCCACCGCTGCTAGCCCGATCCGCCGCTCCGCCAGGCTTTGGAACATTAAGTCCTGAGCCCGGCGGGAGCGGTTCAGATTACACTGCAAGAGCAGCTGT
Source organism: Bombus breviceps (assembly GCA_014825925.1). Classification (NCBI taxonomy): domain Eukaryota; kingdom Metazoa; phylum Arthropoda; class Insecta; order Hymenoptera; family Apidae; genus Bombus; species Bombus breviceps. Next base: position 5,354,688 of record CM026195.1, on the reverse strand, counting down.
CCTCCTCTTCTTCTTCCGTTTACGTCGGGGAAGGCACCGTCTCCATAGCCTCCTCCAGGCCGTTCCCCTCGCAGTCGGTGCATCCGACCTCTCCGTCCTCTCTGCAGATCTTTGTGGGGCCCGTCGACCGCGGCGTCGTCTTCATCCTCGTCGCCGCGTCCCCATCGTCGCCTGAAACGGTCCTTACCTCCTGTGCAGTTCTTTTCTTGCGGACCGGCGGATTGCATGCCGGTGACCCCATGCGGTGCGACGCGGGCAGTCCCAGGTCCGCGCACACCGGACACTTAGGTACACGCGTCGAGCAATCCGTGGCGTGGTGTCCTTCCGCTCTGCACCGGTAACAGCGCTCCGACCGGTCGACCGTCGACGTGCAGTAACGGCGCACGTGACCCGACTTCATGCATCTGAAGCAATGGAGTCCCCCGGAGAGGGGAAACCGTCGCCGCTGACCAACCTCTCATAATATCATTGTCTTCGCTGATTTTCCTGGCCGCTGTCAGTGGGCAGCGCAGCCACACCGACCCGAGGCTTCGAGGAGTGGAGCGTATGACTCCCACGTTGACCTCGTCGGCGCGGCAGCTCCCGGCCTCGGCTACAGCGGCCGCCACCTCCTCAGGGGTAACTGAGTCCTCCAGTCCGGTCACTCTTAGCTCGGCCGTCCTTCCCGGCACGGCTACCTTGGCGGGCAGGTCCTTCAGCGTGGCCGCCATCCGCTCGGCTAATTGCGAAGCTTTGCTCCCGGCGTCCTGGCCTGAAATCTCGAACAGCAACGCCCCCATGATCGCTTTTCTCGGTCTTAACTCCGCGATGTTGAGTTCGGAGAGTTTGATTTCGCTCTTCACCACTGATATAGCATCTCTATACGTGAAGCCCGAGCCGTCCCTCACGGTGAGGGATAGCGCGGCACGCCGTGGGGGATCGGGGAAGGCCAGATACTTCCTTACCCCGCGCGTCCCGCCCATTAGCGTTACGTCCCTTGCCCGTCCCGGTAGCTCTCGCTCCGTCGCCGTCGCCGTCGCCCGCCCCACGCATGGATTCTCTACCCGTGCGAGGGCGCGCCGGATGCTGAGCGGCCACCTCCGCGAAGGTTCTCACCCTAGATTCGCCACCGCCGGCCGTCGCCCCGAGCGCCGGGACCCCCGCTCGCAGCGCCGAGAGCGGCAGGAACGACGATGTCCGTCCCTTGGTTTTTGCGCCCTCGGTCGGCGCATGAACCGTTGGGAGAGGTTGCGCCGCTGTCCTGTTTTTTCGCCTCGCTCTCCCTCTTGCCCCTCCCGTGACGGCGGTGAATCCCACCTCGTCGGCTGACGACTCCCGCGAAGATCCCGGGCCGGTCCTAATGTCGGGTTCCTCCGACCTCCTCCAAGACACTCCGGCTCGCATGTCTCTTTCGTCAGTCGCATGAATGCGTCCGGGAGCCTGGCGGCTCAGCCCCGTACGGCCACGGTTACTCGATGACGACGCAGGGGGTCCCGCTTTACAACCCGCGACTGCGCCGGTACTGGAGTGTCCCTCCCATGCGCACTTTCCCAAGATGGCGGCAAGCAGTGTGGACGCGTGCAGATCGCTCCGTACTGAATAACCGAGATTTCCGGGAAAAAGTCAGTTTCGGGACATAAAAAGTGTGTAAGAGTGAAGCAATAGTGCTTACGAAGTGCTGTGGCAAAAAGGTTTCGCGGAGGTAGTTGTGGAAAGTCCGCAAAGTGCCGTGGCACGTGGTCGAGCACGCGGCGAATAGAGTGCAAGAGGGAATATCTGGGGCCTAGGACTGCCCCTAGTGAATCTTAAGCGCTGCTAAGGCGCCGAAAAACAAAGTATGCTTGTGGAGTGCACAGAGGAAAGCGGAATTTATAAATAAACATAGTGCAAAGAACTGTGGTGAGCACGTGGTGAAAGTGAGGTTAAGTGCGTGGGGACGCCATATTGGGACGAGCGACTGCAGCGCCGCCTCAGGGATTACCCGGGAAACAGCGCGCAACCCGCCATTTTGCGACGGAGCCAGCAACGCCACCACACGGCCTACGCGCGTGGTACGAACGCGCTCACTTACCGACCATAGCCGAGCCCACCTATACCGATCGCAGCGGCACTTACCATCATACCGACCGCAGCCGCATACTCACCATCACCGCTGAGCAGCCAGCGCCGCAGCGAGTCAATTTTTAAAAGAAGATAAAAGAGAGGTAAGTGCAAACGGTCTATTTAAGCCACCACTACGCCTCTAGCTCTTCTTAAAAAGCAATACGCCGCTGGACTTAGACAAAAGTCCGGCGGAGAAAAGCAATACGTCGCTGGACTTAGACGAGAGTCCGGCGGGGGAAAACAATACGCCGCTGGACTTAGAAGAGAGTCCGGCAAAGCAAAGCAATACGCCGCCGGACTTAGACTCCGCGCGGCCAAAAAGGAGAACAGCGGTGAAAGATAGCAGCTCTAAGATGCCATCTCAGAGCAACACACCGCCCACTGGAAGGGCAAGGGTTGTCCTACAACCCTTAAAAACATTGAAGCCGGATAAAAGCACGGAGGGCCGCCCCAGCAAACGCCGGAAAAGCCAAGCCCGAAGGAAACCAAACCTACAGAAAAGGAAACCGAAACGCGGCCGGTACCCGATTTAAGGGAACAGGCGAGTGATATAGAAAACAAGGTTCTGGCATTTTGCCTAGACCCCGCAAGAAAAAGTAAACAAGGATCAGACCGCAACAATCATTCGGTACTTCAAAGACATGAGGGGCATAGTGGACGAATTGCTGCTCCATAACAGCTATCTTACAGGAAAGCTGGAGCAAATCCCCACAGAAAACAAGAGCCAGGGCACGGCCATACTGAACGCCGTCAACCGTTCGGTACAAGCAAGCAAGCGGCTAGAGTTAGCCGTTATAAAAAAACACACAGGCTGAGGAAAGAAAAACCTCGTACGCGGAGAAGGTCAAAATGACCAGCAACGCAAAAGGCGGTAAAACCACCAAAGAACGTGGTAATAATCCGCCCAGAGAAGAAGGAAAGCGAGATCAAAACAAGCGAAGAGGCAAGAGAGGCAGTGTTCACTCTTGTAAACCCCCGCAAAAAGGGGATACAAGTCGCTGCGGTCCGCAAGATAAGCGGAAACGGGCTGGTCGTGGAAACAAGGAACCCGGAGGACCTTAAAGTCTTCACAGAAAACGACAAGCTCCGAGAGGCCGGCCTGAAGGCCAACGCGCCGCAACAGAAAAACCCCAGGATGATCATGTATGACGTCCCGAGGGACATCTCAGTAAAGGATATATCCTCATGCATGAGGAAACAGAACCAGGAAAGGCTCACCGACAGCGATGTCTCAGCCATAAAGTTCTGCTTCAGGACGGGACGCAAAGACCATGAAGAAACCAACTGGGTAATGGAAGTACCCCCCCCCCCCAGGTAAGGGAAAAACTGCTCAAAGGAAAGGTGTACATCTCCTGGAACGCGTGTAAGGTAAAAGACTACATCGCGACCAGCAGATGCTACAAATGCCAGGGATTCGGACACGTGGCTAAATACTGCCGCGTAGCCTACGATATCTGCGCTCACTGCGCCGAGAGTGGGCACAGCACCAAAGAGTGCCGAAACAAGGACGGCCACCCCAGTTGCGTAAATTGTAAGAAAGCAGGGAAAAAGGGCGACCACGCGGCCTCTAACGCGGAATGCCCTATGTACAAAAAGGCCCTGGAGTTATCGGTAGCCAGAACATCTTACGAATAAGATGTCCAACGATAAAGACAGCGGACTCGGGAGTCAACGGGGAATAAGGATCCTGCAGCACAACATGCAGAGATCAAAAATTGTTCCCCACGAAATCAGGGCACAGATGAGGTCTGATGGCAACGTCATCCTGCTAATGCAGGAGCCATACAGCCTAGAAGGCACCGTGCCTGGGCTCGGCACGGAAACAGCGATCACCTGCCGAGGCTCAAAGCATGACCCACCAATGGCCGCGGTGGGAATCAGGAGCAAACATATGACGGCGCTCGAAATCGCCAGCCTCTGCACAACACACTGCGTATGTGTGCAAATACGCGACGGTGCGACGGAGATCCATGTTGTCAGCCAGTACTTCCCGCCGTCCGAGAACATCGAGATCGGCATACGGCAACTGGAAGCAGTACTGAAACACCTAAGGGGCAGAAAAATCATAATTGGCATAGACGCAAATGCCAAATCCCCCCTATGGAACAGCAGGAACACCGACGACAGAGGTGAAGCCCTTGAAGCCACCATTGCACAATATGGCCTCCATATTGTCAATAAACCAGGGCAGGCCTACACCTTCGAAACCACCCGAGGGCGATCCAACATAGACGTAACCCTGGCGAGCCCGGAGCTGATACCGCTCGTGACGGAATGGACAGTGCACGAGGACGGAACCTACAGAATCCTGGAGACACGCCTCGATCTCCACAAACGCAGTACCCCGCCTAGCCAGCAGGAAAGGCGGTATAATATGAGAGCCGCTAACTGGGAGGAGTTCCAAAAAATCCTCTTGGAAGAGAGAAAGGAACTCCGAGAAATAGCCCTCCAGCGAGCAGACGACGTCGAAAGGATGACAGTGCACCTACAAGAGGCTCTGATAAGAGCCTGTGACGAGGCCATCCCCAGGAAGAAATGGCATAATAGATCGGTTCCTTGGTGGACGCCGGAATTAACCAGGCTAAAACGGCGCACCTACCGTGCAAGAAGAAGGTACCAGGCGTCCAGGGACCCCACCACGAGGGAACAGGGAAAACAAAGGTACCGAGAGGCCCTACTGACATACAAGAACGCGGTCGCGAAAGCGAGGACCCAGAGCTGGCAAGAATTTGGCACCAAAGGAGGTAACAAGGAGCCCTGGGGAATTATATACAAGACGCTCACGGGAAGGATCAGGAGAGAAGAAACGGCATCAACGCTGCAAACGCCACAAGGAGATACCTCCAACTGGCGCTCAACCGCAGAAGCGATGCTGGCAGCCCTCATACCAGACGACCAAGAGTGTTCGGACACGCCGGAACAAGCCACGATACGACGGAACATGCCCCCCCCCCGGAGGCCGAAGACACCACGGAATTCTGCATGGAAGAACTCTGCGGAGCAGTCAAAAGGCTGACAAGAGGAAAGTGCCCTGGACCCGACATGATCGAGGTGGAAGTGATTCAGCGCGCCTGGGGAGTTCTCCATCAGGAGATGCTGAAGACGATGAACGGCTGCCCCGCCTGGGGAATATTCCCTAAAATATGGAAAGTGGGAAACCTCACCACCATCCCAAAAGGACCGGAGCGGGACAGAAGCAGCCCGAAGTTCTACAGACCGATCTGCCTACTCTCCATGGTGGGCAAATTGCTGGAGAGACTGATGGCTGCCAAAATATCGACCCTCTTCCACCATCATGAGCTGACCTCAGAAAGGCAATACGACTTTCGCCCTGGGAGATCAACTACGGACGCGATAATCCATCTCCGGGAGTTAGCAGCACAAATGAGCGACCGAAAGTATGTCCTCGCAATCGCGCTTGACATATCAGGAGCCTTCGACAACGTGTGGTGGCCAAACGTAATGCACGAGCTGAAAAGAAGAGGATGCCCCGACAACCTATACAGATTAACCCGGAGCTACTTCACCAACAGAACCGTGCAGATCGTTGGCAAAAACCAGGTTATCTCCAAGCTCGTCACCAAAGGATCCCCGCAAGGCTCGGTATTGGGTCCAAGTTTCTGGAACCTGATATTCGATGATCTGCTGGATGAACTACGAAGGCACACACCGGAATGCGAGCCGATCGCGTACGCGGATGACATCATCATACTGGTCGCTGGCAACGCCAGGACAGAGATACAGAGAACAAGACAGGAAGTAGTCACGCGGGTCGCCGACTGGTGCTTCAGGAAAAAACTGGCACTATCGACAAGTAAGATGGAAATGATCCTACTAAAAGGGAAACTGGATTCCGAGAGACCTCCGATAGTCAAAATCAACAACAGAAGTATTCGAGGGAAACAAACTATAAAATACCTGGGAGTCCACCTCGAGAACGGCCCCAGAATCAACATGCATATCGAAGAAACGAAACAGAAAGCTAGGAAACTCCTCAGCAGCCTCGCAAAAGTGACCAAGGCAAAATGGGGTCTCGGACAAGCAGCCATGCGTATCCTGTACAAAAGGGCTGTTCGAACCGACCGTCACGTACGCCGCGGCTGCCTGGAGCGATCTGCTGAGAAACAACACAAGGACCAAACTACTACGCACACAGAGGATGGCGCTTCTGCAGGTAACAAAAGCCTACAGGACGACGTCCACGGAGCACTGCAGATAATAGCAGGAGTCATGCCCATCGACGTCTTAGGAAAAAGAGAAGCCCGAACGAAGGAAGCAGCACGAAGGAAATTATCCGCGAGGCCATTCAGACGTGGCACGAGCGCTGGCGCACCACGTCAAAGGGAAGGACTACCTTCGAATACTTTGAGAACCCGGAGGACAGACTAGCGTGCCGCTGGATAAACACGGACCACTACACGACACAGTTCATCAGCGGTCACGGGGACTTTAAAAGCAAACTAAAGTCCTTCCAGCTAAGCGAAGAAAGCACGTGTGACTGCGGCATGGAGGGAACCCCGCAGCACATATTGGAAACGTGCCGTCTCTTCGAGGAAGAACGACAGAGGCTGCGGAACTCCATGCAGGAACTGAAACTACCCTGGCCTAAGGAAAAGTGGGAGTTTATCACCAAAGAAGTGTACCCCTACTTCCAAAAGTTCACTAAGAGCGTCCTACTGGCAAAAGAACAGAAGAGTTAAAGGGCACCACAGGAATCGGAAAGCCCTCCTCAACAGGGAAGATCTACTCGGAAGCAACCAGTGGAACACCCTGAACAACCGCCGAGAAGAAGTGCAAGGAAGCACAACGGCGAGAGAGGGATGCAGACAATAGAAAACTAACCAAGCTACAACAGCAGGCACAAAGTAGAAGCCATCACAACAAAGCTACCAGGAAATAAACATGTAAGAAAGCAGGACCCAAAAACAGGAACAGCGTAAAACGGACACAGGAACACACAAGAAGGAAGCACCCGAGAAAAGCAAGAGCAAAGCGCAAGAGCGCAGACCTAGGAGACTACCTATGACCGTCGGTGCAGGCGGCGCCCACAAATGGGCGCTGTGACGGTGCAGGTTATAATCGGCTGGAAAGCCAATCTGCCGGGACCGAGCCTCGTGCTAGCAGCTCCGCCTCCTCGTGAAATTCTCCGCACCGGATCGTCAAACTGGCGGGTGCCAAAGGCGCCGACTAGTCGCCATCCGGCTATAGGGGAACATCAGATTCATCGGGGTTTCTCCGGGCGTGGTCCTACGCTCTGAGAACCCATACCCGTCTCATGCTGCCCCGTAAATTCCCGCTACGATTAGAATAATCGACACCACGAGATGATCGATCCTCTGATTTCCGTTAGGATAATAGAGGTGATTGTTTTGAGTTGATATCGTGTTCACAGAATAAATATATATATTTCCAACAATTGGGTACAAGACTTTACAGAGTGAGGAAAAATAGTTTGATTGTTACAAACCGAATACCGAACTTGAACTATCATGATTGATCTTTCTTGTTGAGAACAAATCAGGTGTTGACTGTACGAGGATTTTAGTAACAGTAAAAGTGCGTTCTCGTAGCATGACAGAGGAAAGCTCGGTGTGAGTGTTCCTTCTGAACTAAGGGCGCGGATTCGTTGTTTACACCTTTCTTTAGGAAAGTGAGGGTAACGATCCGCAATGTCCAATGGTTATAGTCAAAGTTAATAACTGAAGATAGGAGGAGGAAGCCTTCTACACACGTGGCTCGTGGGTAACCTTGTTCATGGGGAAAACCGGCTTTCCCGTTAGGGAAATATTCGCCTTTTCCGTAATTTGTACGAACGCATAATAAACCTAAGGACTGTTCCAGGGACCAGTCATAAACCGATAACACTTACAGGAAAACGATTCCTTCAAGGTTAATGGAAGTTAGTTATGAATACGAAACAAAAGGTAAAATAAAAGTTTAGGTTTATGGTGGGTCCTTAGGTTTATTGTGGGTCTGAATAACGGTATAGAACCTTGGCGGCCAGGTAATTAGGGACGTCGCGCGGACCGTTTCACGCGACGTAACAGTTATTGTTTCCCATATTTGACCTGAAGGAATTACGTATCCTCTAAATATTTTCAATATATGACTGGTATTCAGAATGGTCCTTGGGTTTATTACACGTTCGTACAAATTACGGAGAAAAGCAGATAGTCACCTAACGGAAAACGTGGATAAGTGTCTAACGGAAAAATCGGTTTTTCCCATGAATAAGGTTACTGCCGAGCCATGTCGGTCGAAGGACCTCTCCTCCAATCGTTATTTATTAACGCTGGCTATAACCAATGGGCATCGTGGATCGTTACCCCCACTTTCTAGCGAAAATTGTAAACAACGAGTCTACGTCCTTAGTTCAAAAGACACACCCACACCGAGCTTTCCTCCGTAATTACACAGGAACGAACTTTACTTGTTCTCGTATCCACCGAGCAGTCACTTCATCTCTAGATATTGTGTTAAGTCCTTCATAACGGCATAATTCGCAGTGTATTAATTGTTGAGAAATATAAAGTCTATAATCCTGTAAATCGCAGTGTTATACTCTCTCAATTATCCCTATCCTCCTAATCGAAATCAGGGGATCGATCTATTTCGTGGTGTCGATTCTTGTAATCGTAAGGGTAATTTACAACTCCCGTTGACGCGTATTCTCGCGACCGCGTCTCCCAGCGATTGGTCGAAAAAACATTATACGAAGTTCAATTCCTTCACCTTATTCATGAAACGTTCGAACTGCGACGCGAGATCACCGGCGATCTATCGGTTTAGTGATTTCTTGTGTCCCCGACGTGACACGTGCGTAGTGGGGATATCGAGGGGCAACAAAGAAAAGAATCCGTCCAGTTTTGAACAAAAGATTCATTCCGTTTCGAACAGCGAAGCAAACGCATTCGAGAAGCGTGATTATTGGTTATTGATTGTTGACTGTTAATTATTAAATAAACCTTATTGTTGAACTTCGAGAGTATTTCTTGGGCATTTGTATCCAACAACACCTCAAATTTTTGTGATGTGCTCTTGTAATAATGTGACTGCTGTTTCTGAATTAGTGTACCTGACCAGTACAGCTGTGTCATCCGCGAATGTCAGTATTTTACTGTTAGTAGATGTTGGTATGTCAGCCGTGTATAATCTGTATAATATTGAGCCTAAAACGCTTCCTTGCGGTTCCCCTACCTTGATGTCTTTTACTTCAAAATATACATCCTTTATTTTTACTACAAAGGTTCTGTTGCTTAGGTATAATTTGAATAAGAGGTGGATTTGTTCCGGGAAGTGTTTTTTGATTATTTGTAAGAGGCTTTTATGATTCACTTTGTCATATGCTTTCTTAATGTCTATGAAGAGGACTGTACAGTATGAATATATAATAAAACAAATTCATTCTTGTTTGAGATGTATAAGACAATATAGCGGTGTTCGTTAATATTTCAAGCTATTATCTTACATATAAAATAGTTATTCTGTTATATATAAATTTTGTATTTAATAAAACGTTATATATTATTACTTTAACAAAAAGTTTTATTGTTGAATTGTTGCCTCGTCGATATCCGATTTCGGATCGAGTAATATTGCTTGTCACTATTTCTGTCATGGAACCCCGCTGGGGGTAACCATCCACATGCTATATTTTATTCTCTAAGATAAAACATTTTACCAAATGTCCTACTGGAAAAATTGTAAAATTTTAAAATAAATAAGTGAAAAAAAACTATTTCTGTTGGCAGTAGATGTTAAGCGAAAAAAAGATGTGTAACTGTTTTATTGTAAATCCTAAGATACCATTAAGATGCTGAAATGCCCTTACTGTGAGTCTATTTTAATTGAGAAAATAGCTAAACTTTGTCTAAAGGCACAATTCTTCCGCAACCATTATTGCGTTTTTTAATAATATAGGAAACATTCGATAATTGCACAGAAATCGGTACCCAAGTGTTGCAGTAATGGAGATGTAGAAGCGATTGTATTTTTCGAAGCTGAGATTTTAGACGCGTTAAACGTAGAAAAGGACAATGCGAGTAAAAGAGAAGAGTGAACTGAGAATCGAAGCTATCCACAAATATTGGATGGGCAACTAAGTGATTGCGGATTTTGTCATTAGGCAGTAATTACAAAATCCGCAATCATTTAGTTGCCAACCCTATATTAAAGACCCGCGATAAGCTGAGCTCTTTATCTCAAAACTCTAATTTTTTTATTTTTGATTTGTGATCAATGAAACTTTTACCAACATGTTTCTTACATTTTTGTAACTAAAATGGTACCAAACACGATATGATTTGGAGCGTATTTGCTTACTTATTTTAATCGGAAAGATCTTAAAAATACGTTGGTAAAAGTTTAACTTTAAAAAACCAGGAATAAGAAAAGATTTACTTTTAAATTAATATCTAAATACACCGTCTCTGCGATATCTGATATTGGATCATGTTACACTACTCGGGCGTGACAGACCATCGACTTCTCGATACATCAGAGGAACCACCGTGGAGATATAACGATTTTGAGTTTGGGAAATACAGTTTGAAGTTCAGGAATCAATTCGTCCTTGTTGATACTGTGAGCGTAATCGAATATTGTCTTATGAAGATAGAAAAGTTCAAGCAATGGGCCACCATCGGGCCACGTATATAGCTTATATTCAAAATTTTATTTGACAAATCGATTTATATATTGACAACAAAGATATATTCCGCTATTCTGAACACAATATGTGTTTAAATAAATGATGCAATTTACGGTTGAAGTGGCTATCGTGTTAAAGTAAGCTATGCAGTGGGCCAAAAGTACCAAACTTTAAAGACGCAATACTTTTGAATGAATGGATTCATAGTGTATTTTCGATCACTCGCGGGGAGGCGCGGTCGCGAGAATACGCGTCAACGGGAGGCGTAAATTCCCGTTACGATTACAAGAATCGACACCACGAGATGGATCGATCCCCTGATTTCGGTTAGGAGAATCGGGGTAGTTGATTGAGTATAACACTGCGATTTACAGGGTTATAGATTTTATATTTTTCAACAAGTAATACACTGCGAACTTAACACGATATCTAGAGGTAACTGCTCGGAGGATAGGAGCACAAGTCAGATGTTGACTGTAAGAGGATTTTACGAACAGTAACGGTGCGTTCTCGTAGCATTACGGAAGAAGGCTCGGTGTGGGTGTGTCTTTTGAACTAAGGACGTGGATTCGTTGTTTACAATTTTCGCTAGAAGGTAGCGATCCACGATGTCCATTGGTTATAGTCGGTGTTCATAAATGACGATTGGCGAAGAGGACCTCCGACCGACGTGGCTCTGGAGCAACATTATTCACGGGAAAACCGACTTTTCCGTTAGAGAAATATTCGCCTTTCCGTAATTTGTACGAACGCATAATAAACCTAAGGACTGTTCCAGGGACCATCCATAAACCAATAACACTTACAGGAACAACGATTCCTTTAAGGTAATAGAAGTTAGGTATGAATATCGAAACGAAAGGTGAACTAAAAGACTAGGTTTATGATGGGTCCTTAGGTTTATTGGGGGTCTGCATAGCGGTATGGACCCTTGGCGGACAGGTAATTAGAGACGTCGCGCGGACCGTTTCACGCGACGTAACACATAGATTAGAAACTTCTATATGTCGTCTCTGTTCTTTTCTATTCATATGAGTACTACTAGAAAATACCAAAAAAGCATTAATAACATTTTACAACAATAAATGACCTCATATACAAAATCGTTCAATTCATCTCAACAAGCACCATTGTATTAAAGAAAAAAGATATGTGATTCCATGCAACGATGGAAAAATATTCATAACAGCAAAGCTTTACGTATTAATGTTAAATTTAAATGGTGAGCGCTGATACGGGCATGATTATATAGGATTTATTTATTCAGAAGTACTAGAAATTAGAGTTTCCAATAGTTTCTATCCTATACTGTTGAAGTGATCACCACTTCTAACAAATCTCTACATCTGGTCTTTTTTTATTTTACCAAATGTCCTACTGGACAATTGTAAAATTTAAATAAAATAAAAAAATCTGGTCTTTTTAGTTTTCTCAAGCATTGAAGCCATCGACAGCGTATAGACAAAAGACTGGGACGAAGGCAGGCCATAGACAGTTGACAGGCGACGATCGTGTCACGTAAAATGACAAGTAAAATAAAAAGGACATTTGAGATGAAAAATAAAAAAAGAAACTTTATTTTTTCTTCACACTGGGTTTACACTTTACTTCCGAGCTCTATGCGTGACTCTTTAAGACTGACTCTTACAACTCGACTTCCGATCGGATTCGGTTATTTGTCTTTTGTCGCCCCTCAATATCCCCATTATCCACGCGTTTGTTAGGTGTCTGCGACTGTTGCCACGTACGCCTTCTTCTCGAACTTTCGGCGGAAGAACCGTTGGGATATTGATGGTTCATTAGGCGCTTCGCTTCGGCGATATACATTGTAGCCGAGTGCCGCCGCATCTTTATCTCCGATTTTAAAGTGAGCCGGTCGTGACAATGGCTTTGGGGTTTTCAGTTATAGGGTAACACTGGTAGCGTGCGGATCTGGACCAGCTCAAATTATATTCTTACTTGTACTTACACTTCTGTATTAAAATATATTTTCTACCTTAGAATTTATCCACGCGTTTCTCTGTTTATACATCTAATAACCTCAACATATATGATAAATTTATTGATACATGGATCTATTTACAATGGATTAAACAGGAAATGATGGTTATTTAACGTGAACTAAATACAGTAATGTGCTATAACTAAGACAACTAAGTGGATAATTCACAACTCACAACTAATAGTTTACAACTCATAACAACTCGGCAACTCAGCTCTCGACTCCTCACAACTCGACTCTTAGTTAACGACTGCCTGTTCATTCGTCCTTCTCTCTTAAGCATCCCTTTATGTTTTCTCATAGCCCCACCACGTACGTGTTCCGTAACCGTTTGCGGTCATGGTCACGTATGCCTTCTTTCGCGTAACTATTCGACTGGAGGACCAAGGACACATTGATGGGCCGCTCGGCCCATTAAAGTTTCCAGACCCTTTTGGCCTGTCGGCATTTAGGCCTTCTCTCAACATTGTTTATGGTTCACCTGATATTTCTTAGGCAATCTGTCCACGATACTACAATTATATTTCGTTATAGGTCAGGCTGCTGTTTTGCTGTCACCTCGATATCAGTCTAACAATTGCGGAGCAATTACTAAACACATGTAAATGAAATTGGTAAAAACAAATTACAATTATAATAGTTAACAATAGAGTAACAAGAGTAGTAGCCCTAGAAGATGCATAAGATTTCATTCTAATAGCTTAATTCAATCTTTAGTAACCGACAAACATACGTAAAAATTGAATTTTTACAAAGAAAAATAATTTACAAAACACAAATGCAAAAAAATTTTCTAACGGGACCAACGGGAGAACATTCCCTATACGATGAATAAAGTTCCATTTAATCAAGTCATTTCAAAGAAATCGGCGAACATACATAAGGAAGAAGGGAAAATACATGTCAAATTGAGATACTTTCTTTTTTTTCTGAAATCGGTATAAAAATAGAAATTATTTCATATTTTTTAGCGCACTTAATTTGTATAAATACAATAAAAGCTATTTTGCAATTTTTAACGCGTTTGAAAGTCGGCAATATTTTTCTTGGGAAAAAATTTTTGTTCAGATATCTTTTTTGTTATACAATTTCTATAGTATGTTTAAAGTACAATTAGAAATAATGGTTGTATATACACATTACAAAATATGTAAATCATATTGCGCAAGCATTGCTTATTCGTATTCACGAGATTTTTTGGCCTTGTCGACAACGTAAATGCAAATAAATATGTAAAAAATGATAATTGAGATGGAAGTATCTGAATCAAAGTATATATTGTGCCTCTTATTACGATCATGTATCATACCAGTTTCAAATCTTTTACGAGTACGAACAGTGTCCCCAACGATCGCTAAATAACAACAGTTAAGACTGGATGCGGTGCTATCAAGGGCCCTCGATAATACGCGTAGCAGTTAGCAGTTATCGTAGGAATTTGTATCTTTTTGTCTTTATAATTAACAAAAATAAAAAATCACCGTGAAAACTTAAAAGTGACCATTTGATTGTGCAAGAAAACTTACGATGAAGAAGCTGTATCTGTGCATTGTATTAGAATTATACGTACTGACCATGTCGCAAAGAACTGCCTTGGATAACACGATTCTTAATTACATCTATCGTGGATATCGTAATTGGTTAACGCACTCCTACGGTACGTCTGTTTTAGTTTATTTCATGTTACGTCTTTATGCAGTAATTTCGTTTTCTTTTGGTTAGAGAGATACTTTTTGGAAGAAAATTGAAATATGGCGAATCTTATTTTTCATAGACTAATATTCCATTGTGAATAAATATATGTTTACGACAAAATGATACGTTGACGAAACTTTTTTCGGTTAAAATGGACAAAAACTTGCACAGCACGGATCATTCTTCTTTAACATGTAAATATTGTAGAGATTATATTTTCAAGTGACACACGCTATGAATTCTGTGGCAGTCTCTTCTGATTCTTGAGATGTGGAATATTGTAAATCGTACTTATTTCGAAATTCGTAACGAAATATAACAGCAATACTGAAGTGTAGTAAGAGTGAGGAGCTGTTAGGTAAATGTGAAATCTAAAGATGTCTGTATACCATTTCCATTTGTTCTTGAAATACTGTTCAGTCTTGTTCTACGAGTATAAGGGACAGCGACATCTGATTGTGGGAAATTGGGTTTTGGTTAGGTTAGCGACGGGTTGCAAGGGGAGGAGTTGTTACCCCTCGTCGCCGAACGTATTTACTTTATAATAAAAATCTTGAAAATATACAATAGCTCATGAAAGTTTTCACATGCTATTAAAACTCTAGACAATTAAAATACGCACGTTTAATTTAAGATCTGAAAACAATGCTTCAACTACTATAAGAAACAAGTATCAAGATTATACATCTGTATATCTAAAATTTGGAACAAATCCGATAACGTTTGTAGAAGTTATGAAATCTTTCATTGCAAGGATGTACAGAAACAGGGTCGCAAAAGTAATCGAACGTCTAGATGTTAAGCGATGTGAAACAATACTTCCGTATAAAAAGTGACAAGAAAACGTTGGCAGACTCAGTTTTGTGCTTCGTTGTGAATAATATTAATCTCTGTAGTGATAATAAGCTCCAAATACTCAGAAACACAGATATTCGAGAGGGAATTGATATAAAAAGGACACAAAGATGAAAATTATAACAGCAGATCGCTAAAATATAAGATAGATATGTACCTATGATACGTTATATTATCACAGAGTCAGAAATCGAAGAAACAGTCACAAACAAATATCCTACAGGCAGACCAAGGAAACTAATTAGTAGAAAAGAACAAATTATTATAATTTAATGAGTGAAATAAAAAGAGTCGAAATATCTCGGTTCCAAAGTCACTCAAACAATTGCCAAGTGCGTCAGTAAGAATGTTTATGTGGAATTTTGTTGCAATACTGTTTATGTATCACTCTACCTATTCATTCCAATGAACGTTTCATAACTTTTACAGATGTTATTAAATTCGAACGAAACTTTAGATACAAAATCCTGATACTTGTATCGTATAGTAGTTATAATATCATTTTCAGATCTTATGTTTAACGTGTATATTTTAATTCGAATTCTTTCGTGAGCTACTGCATGTCAAGGTTAAGGTCATCGAGATTAAATTTCTCTTTTTAAGAAAAGTATATTTATAATACTTCAAAATCGCGTATCTCAAGAATCACAACAGATAACATCAAAATTGGAAACGTTTCTTACTTAGAGATGAATCGCCTAAGATATATGCCAAAAAAAAAAGGTTCGTGCTTTTTTTAAGTGTTTTTATCAATTTTTATCCTTTTGCCGAACGACCGAATGATAGTAACTATTTATGCAACTATAAAACAGAAATTTATTAGCAACAGCCTGTCAAGTCGTCAGAGCGATATAATATTTAATACAATTGATCGATAATGACGTTACTATAGTAATACACATCTGATAAGAACATAGTGTGGTTTCATTTGTCTGTCGTCATATTGTTGATTCTTCTAAACCTTATAAGATTTATTGATCTGTTCGCAAGTAATACCATGTACAGTAGAAAAATATTAGATCATAGTAAAATTGAACATTTCATCAAAAAGAGTGAAAACTATATAAAATAATTAAATATTCTGCTGGATCTAATCTTGTGACAAACGGTTGATTGAAATTCTAGTTTCTCTGCTCGTTAAATAACAGTAGAAATTACAGTAGAACTAACAAATAATTATCATTAAATTTAAAACCGTGATTAAGGAACGATGAAGAAATATCCAACAGCCTATTATTAAAAAGTGGAACGATGACATTTCCATTAAATTTTGCCTATTGTCGATATATACCACGGAAGAAAGAATAATTCCTATCGGTTTCATCAACATCAACCTTCATAAACTTTATTGTTTATTTTCATATCCATTATACTGCAATTATTTACTTAATTGCATTATATTGCAATTATTTACTTAAATTAAGACACCTCCTTCTTTTCCAAAGTCGGTATAATACAATAATACAACTTTAATGTGAATATTTCATGAATTTTTCTTTACAATTTATAACTTTTTTTTATACAGACATATTTATCATTATGTATGAATTCAACAAGACACGTTACATAACTTTTTGTGTAGCTTACAAAACCTTAATTATTCCTGTACATTAGTATCGTTCTTATCGGCCATCAGTAGTAATTTGGTAACAAAACAAAATTGTAGATTAGTACATCATCTATCATGATCAACTAACGTGGAGTAAATAAATATAAATTTTATTAGTATTATTTTTATCGCGAACCACGCGTATCGCCATATTTTCGGCGATTATGAACATATAATTTGTTTATTAGTCAAAAATCAATACATATATCCAATCTTTTATGTGCGATTGATAAATATTGATATTAATACGTGACTGAGCAGAAATAAGTAAGTTTCATTTTTTCTTTATGCTGTCTTATACAGTGAGTCAGAAAATGTTTGTATACCTACCTTTTTGACTTTCAAATTCTGGTATTTATTGTATTATTTTTTCTTTTCACGCATTATGAAAAATATTTCATTTGCATACTATTTTCATAACAGTTTTTGTTGGAGTATCGTTTGTTTGTTTAAAGCTCTTCGGTAATTACATTGAATCTTTCAATAAATTTGGAATATGTTGTCAAGGTCAACTTTCTGATTTCAATTAAATTCAGTTTCCATTACTCCTCATTCTGGCTTAATTGGTGGCGGTATCTTTATACAACTTGAGGTGATATCGGGGGTGTAATGCGTTAAATAATCACTCGATGTTTAAGTCAACAATATATTTGTTAACAAGTGTCTTCTTTTGATCGCGTCTCGTACCGCTCTCGGTTTCGCTAGTCAATCTCGCTGTGTGGTTACAACGCGACTTTTTCGCTTCCTGGTTCAAACTCGACTGTCGATCAGATTCGATTCTTTTCTTTTTGTCGCCCCTCAATATTTCCATTATCCACGCGTTTGTTAGGCGTCTGCGACCGTTGTCACGCACGCCTTCTTCTCAAACATTCAGCGAAAAGACCGTTGGGATATTGATGGCTCATTAGGCACTTCGCTTCGGCGATATACATTGTTGCCGAGTGCTGCCACAAACTCAACCTAAATTTGTCTCATCGACGTTAATCGTCATTAACATAAATAAAAATTAGTAAATCAGTGGGTTATAGATTGGATTGGATTAATATCCTTATACTAGGCATGACTTAATTTTTGTTTCATATGATTTTGTAAACGTATCGTGAATTCGATTACTACTTATTTGTATTATTATTATTATTTGTATGTTTAAAGAAAAATATGAATTTTTATTAGTACTTTACGACTACAAAATTCTGAGTTAAGTGCCGTGCGGTCTCTGACAATTCGCTTAGCAAAAAGCATCACTGCCCTTCCCACACCGTGGCCAGATCCTTTAAACAATATCCCTGCTCTCTATTCTTTATTCTTTGACAATGCAATGTCGGATCGCTTGCCATCGGATTATCTGTCTATCAACTTATCCTTCGTCAAACTGTTTTACACATCTCTCGAAACAGCCTTGCAATCGATACCTTGTAGTTCAATTACTTCGATTCGCCTACCATTGGCTGTCCAAATATTAACTCAAGCACCCTACCGAGGTTCTTAAAGAGCCTTTGGCCCAATCAGAAATTATCGTAAGACTAAATAGCGGCGGGCTATCTGCCTTTGTAACGAAGGTGCGTTGTCGCTATCAAGTATGTACATGGCGAACAGACAGGTGAGACATAGTGCAACATTTCCGAATCAATAGATTCGCCGAAAATTATTTCACTACTCTGACCCAACCCATAACCCATTCATTTTTCTTTCTAATCTACACAATACTAGAAATGGTTAAACTGACGCTGATGCTAATTCACATGGATTGAACTTTTGTCTGATAGGCGAGCGGTTCGGACACGATGAGATTTTGACATAGCTTTTGCATTATTTAATCGGAATTTTGGCATATCGCGTGCAACGTTATATCACAGATAAAGTATTTTTGTGAATTGTTTTAAAAGGACTATTTTGTAGGTACAAGGAGTGAGGAACGAATGTCCCAATTACGGAATAAAAATAACTTTCAAGATGAAGTTCCAATAGACGTCTCTTTTCCTTGCAACGTAACAGGTAGTTAACAAAATTTATGGTTATTATTGTCAAATACATTATGAATCACCCGTAAATACTATATTATGATATTCATTCTTTAAAATCATTACCCAATTTAAACCACAGATCTTTTTTATTTCCTGTAATTTTTACAATTTGTCTTAGGGAACAATTGGTAAATTTTAATGGCAGGAAATTACAACGAAGAACGCTGTTCTTCACAATTTGTAGTGGCTACAAGAATGTCAATGTGATTTCGAATTCATTCATAGTCTTGTCCTATTAATATCATTTTTTAAGATAGATAAGATGTAACATTACAAACTCCTCATCCCACTGTATTTTAAGAATAGTAAAATTGATACTTATCTTTTGAAGTTCATATGTATTCTAAAATCCTACTGAACGGCACGCACATAACACAAACAAGGCAAGTTAAATACCTAGGACTCCACATAGATACACAACTCACATGGAAACAGCATACTAAATCAATAGTAGACAAAATTCAGGCTACAAATAGACAAATGTACTGGCTAACAAGCCGAAAATCCAAACTAAGTCTAGAAAACAAAGTAAAAATATACAAAACAATCTTAGAACCAATATGGATATACGGAATACCATTATGGGGGACAGCAGCAATGAGCTATATAAACAAAATAGAAATAGTTCAAGCCAAAATTCTAAGAACAATATTAAATGCCCCATGGTACGTTAGAAAGGAGGAAATTCGGAAGGACCTGGCAATACCAACGGTCAAGGAGGAAATTAGCAGGTATGCGGGAAGGTACAGAGAAAGAATAGCAACACACCCGAACCGACTAGCCGTGGAAACGACCAACACAGCATGGATAGAAGACTGAAAAGGAAACACCCAACGGATCTCACAAAGGATATAAACTAATAAATACGATGATGGAACCCCGCTGGGGGTAACCATCCACATGCTATTTTTTTTATTCACTATGTTAAAACATTTTACCAAATGTCCTACTGGATAAATTGTAAAATTTAAAATAAAATAATAAAAAAAAAAATATGTATTCTAATGTCTTTAATTCGTTTAGCCGGCAGGTCTTCGAAAGTTCCCGAGTCGGTTCACAACTTAAAACCAGGAGATATAGATGTCATTGCCGCAATGGGTGATTCTTTGACAATCGGCGCCGGAATTACTTCGTTTCATATATATGAAGTGAACATTGAAAATAGAGGCATAGTAGGCAGTATCGGCGGTCAAGGAACTTGGCGACAGTACCTGACTCTCCCTAATATTCTTAAAGTTTGTTCATTTCTAATATCTACATTGTTTATGCATATGATTTGTGTTATCGCTATAAATCCGAATACAGAAATCTGTCATAGTCGGATTTTCCTATATACAGGAATTCAATCCTAAATTAGTAGGTTATTCACTTAGAGACGCTGTAAGTACTGATCCAGCTGCGCAGTTAAACGTCGCTGAACCTGGAACTATGTCTAAAGATATGACTTTTATGGCCACATATCTAGTCAATAAAATGAAGGATGACCCAAGGATAGATATAAACAAACATTGGAAGGTTCGTATATTCGTAGACAAAGTAATTATATACAATACATATTTACTATATGGGAGGTGGTGTTTTATTATGCATATAACCATTGAAATTAACAGCTGATTAATAGAACATAAATTCTCATAAAATATAAATTATTTACCTTTTCCATTTTTATTCAAACATTAAAATAAAAATTACCCAAGGCCTTTATACGTTCATTAGTAAGGAATAAAGATCATAACGAAATTATTGGCATTATAATTCGAGAAGTATTTCTGTGCAATTCTGGTGAACTATTTTCAAGAATTAATTACATTACCCTTTATTCACTAGAAACACACTTGCAATATAATTATAAATTATAATTACAATTAAAAAAGATTGGATGCAAGTATGAAATTGGACAAATTCTTTGTTTTTTTAATAAAATTTATAATTTCATTTATTATTTAATCGTTTACGCAATAGAATATATATTTCTATGTTTTACAGTTGATTTCATTGATGGTTGGAAATAATGATTTTTGCACCAACATGTGTGTAACTTCTCCATGGTCTATGTTAAGTGATCACAAAATAGATTTAATTAATACTCTTAGAATATTAAGAGACAATTTACCAAGAACTTTCGTTGCTCTTATACTACCACCTCACTTAAAGGAACTGATTACTGCATACCAAGGAAGAGAGTCATTACCGTGCTATGTGTCATCCATGATTGGATGTTCATGTATGTTTGCTTTACAATTTAGAGATAAAAGACCGGAATATTATAAAATAATTGAGAGGTTTGTATAATTTACTGAATTTATGAAACATTTTAGATATTTTGTACTTACATATGCAATTTATAAGGATTTTGTTATATCATACTTTCATACGGCATTTCCGATTTTAATGAACTTAAGTATGTTGTGAAACTTGACTTTTTTCCTATAAGGGGTAAACTCACTTAGTTTACGAAATATTTGTAGAAAGCTGCTGCTACTATTATATTGAATCTTGCTTATGAGGCAACATATGCGTCAGTCTCACATAGGAGATACAAGAAATCACTAAATTAACTTATCACTGGTGATATCCTCGCGTCGTAGTTCGAACGATTCACAAGTAAGGAAATAAAATTCGGATTTTTAGATGTGATAGTAGAATTTATTGAATCCAACAGAGTAACGGCTCAGAGTGTTATGACGGAGTGTGTATGGTTCAGAATCTTGCAGCAGAGTGTTCCAAGTGCTGATTTTGGGATCGTTTTTATATGCTGGACTTTGGGCCTTCTGGAGGGGTTGCCACTGGAAGTCAGTCACAAGTAGCTATCCCGTTACCGTCTTCTCGGCCTGGGACACTAGCTGATAATCGTCTCGATGGCTGTGGCCTGTAGGAGGTTTGCCAGGCGTGGTTACCCTATTATTGTTTTATGACCCTCTGACAACGACAATAGTACTCAATGTTGCCGAGTGTCTCGCCTGCCGCTCAGCATAATGGAACCGCAAAACGCGTGAGGCTATTATTCGTCGACATTGAGTAACATTACAACGTCCCGTGTTTTGTCAAACTTTTTCGCTTTTCCACGAGTTCATCCGTTATACAGATCGTTTCCCGACAGCTATGACGTGTTTATAGAAACGGCGGATAAGCGATCGCACCACGGTGACGCATACGTTGCCATGGACGTGCATGTATTGTATTGGTAAGATTCAATGTAGTATTAGCAGTAGATTCTTGCAAATATCTCGGAAACTAAAGTCGGGTAATGGTATAATGTTTATAGTATAATGTTATTCTGAATGACGAGTTTTACAATATAGCTAAATTTCATCAAAATCGGAGGTGCAGCTGCTTTTGTGCCTAATTACCTTAACTTTTATTGTATATTTAATCGTATTTCATTGTTGTTATATATTAGTGAATAACTTTATTGAAAAGAGTTATTAGAGGACGATATAGATTGAATCTTTGAATTCGATTCACATTAAAATTTTATTGATGACTCGGGCTCAACTTTGGATGATAAATATTTAATATATTTGTCGGAGATGAAAGGACATCGGAGCCTTTCTTTTGAATGTTCGGGAAAAATCCAATACCCTAATCCAAACTTTTATGATAGGGACACTTAAGCAATAAACTAAGAAATAGTTATATGGGTACCTAAGGTTTATGACGATGGGCTTGAGCTCGAGGTGACATAATGAGTCACCGAACGTAGCCGCGGTCACGGGAGGAACATGTAATAACAGAGGTATGAAATAATTGTACAAATCTCCTTAAAAACAATGATTAACCCGAGAGGTGGGAAAAGGACTATATAAGGGCAGTTCCATTTGGACTGCTGATTTAGTTGCTGATGGAAGTACGATTTGTACGTTGAGTCACACCCGGATCGTGTATGACATCGGATTTGTCTCCCGTGGCCGTGGGTTCGTTACCGAACCTAGATTCATCGTCATCGACATCTCGTTTGCCCGGTTGCCGTCTTTACAGGTAACCTCTTGTAATCATCACATCGGTACCAGTAACGATCAGTTAGAATACATAATCACGATGGTCAATTCGAGTGAATATTCGTCAAACGCCCAAAATACCAATCCTTAATCCGACATATTTATAAACGTATATTATGAGTGCGTATTCAGACGACGAGATCGTATTTTTATAATACATATCTGTATACATATACTGTATCAATGCTATCGACCTCGACCTATAAATTTCAATCTGTTATCGATTAATATCAAAGGCAAAGGTATCAGTTATCGATATTGATTCTTTTCTGTATAACAAGTACTGTACTTGAAACACCATAAACGTATCTATAATCGTCTGATACCGCAGGTAAGTTTCGATACAGATTCTTAAAGAAAGAAAGAACAAAAGAATTGCGCTTTGTTTTTTACACGAACGAATATAGATCCGCAGCTTACCTTGTACAAGTCGTAGAGAAGAAGATTATGGCATTCGAAAACGTAAACCATCCTTGTGAGAAAAATCATAGGTTAGACGTTAAATCTGCTTACTCATTAAAATCCATAACAGCAACTCGAAAATCGTCTCATTAAATTTTCGAGTACAGAGGATCAATGTTCCCTCTAGTCTATTGCTACCATAAGTAATTAATACATAACAGCGCATATAAACAATGTTTATACAAATGTGATACACGCACCGCGATCGTCCCGTTCGGGGGTATGCTAAATGTCGTCGCCTCGATGGCTAACAGAAACTCAGCACTTCCGACATTTCGTGAGCATGCGCGAAAGTCGAGGGAACGGTTCGATGGTGGGATATGTGAAATACGCGCAGCACGCGCCTAGTGAGATCTCGCGACCCGCGCAATTTACCGATCGAGTTTACGTGTAACAATAAACGAGGAGGTCCCCTCACTGATCAACCAGAAGCTTGGTATTACGCAGGAGCCCTAACATTTCGTTTCTCTTATCGCGAAAATAGGCCAGACTCTTACTCGAACGACGCGTGAACGCGGAAATTATCGGAACGCAAAGAGGCTATTGACCAATTCCGTGAAAATGTCGTATCGATATGGTGTAAATACCCCTGCTTTCATCCTTCGTTTTCTCCATAGCGGAATCATCGACAATGCCCCTTCAATGCGAAATAGTTTAAATTCACCTCTAGCCTTTACTAAATCAATATGGCGTCTATTCCGATTAGGAATGCGGTATTTATCCTAATTATCTTGAAAGGGTGTTGCACCTTTCCATTAGCATGCCGTGTATCGAAAATCGTTAATTTTGGCAGTGGATTATTCCACGTAATATCCTAGGTGTAACAAAAAGTATGCTATGAAAAACTACGAACTTTTAGTTACTATGATAATCCAAATGATCACGAAGTATAATTACGAAGCCAAAATGTGATATACTTATACTGAAAAATGCGAAATCTTGGTAACTAGCAAAGGAATTTTACTTCTGTCTCAGCGCAGTGCGGCAATTCGCCCCACAATCAGCTTATTTTAATTATTTCACATTTATGCGATATTATTTCCCTAAAAAATTTCAAGTACCGTTTGATATCGATTCTAAGATGCATATGAAGAATACGCCATTATGTTTCATTTTTTTAGGTGGCAGGAGATTGACGAAGAAGTTTCTAATTATCCAGAATTTCATAGAAATGACTTCACCGTAGAAATTTTACCGACTGTGAAAGATGCAAAAGTACCTCTTGCAGAGGATGGATTTGCCGATTTCTCATATCTTAATGTTGATTGCTTTCATTGGAGTCAAAAATTGCATGCTCTATGTGAGTATAACAGACGAAACTATATAATTATTTAATGAGTGTTATGTTGATAATCAGAAATGTTTTGTGTTTTCCAAGATGCGAATAATCTGTGGAACAATTTGTTGGAACCAGTTGGGAACAAGAGTAGGGTTCTTACTCCGCTATTTAAAAAATTTCTGTGTCCTACTTCGGAAAGACCGTTCTTGATGACGTATAAAAATTCACAGAACAACGAAACTTAAGGATAGTTAGAGAAATTAAAAACAGTTTCTGTAAGTGTAAGATGTATTATAGCCTTGTCATTCAATTAAAGGAAGGAGCAATTTGTGTGTATCAATACGGTATATTTCTGTATAACGAATGAAAGGAAAATTGTTTTTCTACATTTCTTCCTTCTTGTACATAATTCCTTAGAATTATTTTTTCTGTATGACATAGTTTTACAGTCGCAGGAAGATTCTAAGCTTTTCGATTGCTTTTGAATCATCCAGACTATTTATTCCAATTTTAAATAGTATTAAATAAAACGATCACATCATTTTTAAATAGATTTTCTAAAAGAAACGTAAAACCCACTGTAGTACCAGATTTAATGTTGCTTTATACTTATTAGATGAATCTACATATAGTCACGTTCTAGATACAGTAATGTAAATCTCGTGTTCGAGATTCGAGTAGCATAAATTTTCATATTCTCCGTTAATTCTTTATATGGCTCCAGTCCTGCGCCTATGGGTCTCTTCCGCACACCACATTTGCAACACATCGCCCAATTTCTGAAACGGTCATTGAATCGCGCTTACAAAGATGCACTTTTTGGTGCTCAAGCTTGTCGTCGCCCTTAGAACAAAGAGCAAATTCGCCAAGATCAAGCCCGTTATTCAGAACGCGCTACGCGTCGCACTACAACGACTTTTTAGTATAATTTTTAGGAAAGTTAGAATTCTTTCAATCGTCTTCGTCGTTATAATCGTCTGCGTAAAGTCTGGTCGCCCAACATCGTTAATTTTAGTTGTTCAATAAATGTTAAACCGAAGTTCGTCTTTTTCTTCTTAATTCATTGGAGATTTTTCGACGACGAAAAATCTATCCTTTGTTCTCGGAGCTGAACGATTCCGGCACCTTGAAAATCGGAATCAACAATTACCGCTCGTCCAATACATCTCGAAATCCCGAAGAGCAGTTGATCTCATAGTATAAGTATCAATTAAATAAAACAATGTGTTGCTCCTTTTTTTAAGAGGTAAAAAACTTAAAAAAAACTGTAAAATGAACATTAGTTCGAAAGCAAATTATCCGAATATTCCGATATAGCTCTTCTTGCACAATGGAAATGATATCATCAATTAGAAATTTTACAATTTGGAGAGTACAAATCGCTAATACTGATAGGTATATTCTATTAAAATGCTATCAAATTTGATAACAAAATAATTGAAATTTTACAAAAGTGTTTTTATAAAAGTTAAAAAAGTTACAAGCTAACTGATTGAATGACAAATTATAGAACCCTAAAGAAAAAGTGTGACGAAAATGTGAAATAGTGCTAATTTATTAACATTGTTAGTAGATTATTGTGCAGGCCGGTCCAAAGCATTGTGAAATTTGTCACGCCTTCTTTGATCTGATGACGATGATGGGATATTAATGACGGGTTTCACAAATACAGGGATCTATTCTCCATTTTATTCACTATTTTATTATTCCAACTACTTATTTCAGCAACATGACATTCCCACATATGTTCTGATAAGGTACAACAAGTATCCTATCTAACAATTTGATTGTAACTAAATTTAAAAAATGCAAAATTCATGGTCGCTATTCAAAAGCGACAAAAATTATAAGAGCCAATGTTGGATCCATAGTAATATTTAATTGTTACTATAGTATTTCAGTCATTATCATATCGTTGTGTTCTTGTATTAAAAGTTCTGTATCAATAAAAACAATAATGAAAATTGATAATGCGTTGACCAATGAAACATTTTCCCCGTCCTTGCCGGACGTTTAAATTCAACATAAAATCTAACCTTTTTTGAAGATATTTCGGTTTTCTCATCTCTTCGCCTTAGTTAGTTCGTTACTTATATCTCCTTTGCAATATTATCTTTTTGTTTTTGTTTAAAGTATATGCATGTATAGCATGTCGTTGACATGATTTGAACGTGAGTCGTGCACGAATTCAGAAATGAAAGGAGAAAGATCTCCAGTAAAGGAAAAGAATGTACTCTTCATATTCGCACGAGTTTGCTGTTGAGTGCCAAAGCGTGTAGACATGTGTCTAGTGCTCTGTGAAGTTCATAAAACAACACGTGTCGCCCATCCGTCGAAAGTGAACATAGCCAAGTGTTTCCTTTCTTACTAGTGAATAAACTTCAACGCTCCTAATCTCTACCCGAATCTTAGCCTCATAGCCTCTCCACTAGTTATTTCAATCGAATTAACTAGCTCCACGATGGCCTAAACATCCCGTCCTCCCCGTGGCAAAGGGACAATGGAAGCAAGTAAAATTAATGCAATCAACTGTCAAAACAAATCGCAAACAAAATCTTCATCTTGAACACTATCCTAAGGCGTGGAAAATTTCACTGATTACTCTTATCCCTAAACTCGGAAAACCAATATTCAAAACCAGCTCCTATCGCTTATCAAAACTATTCGAGAAGATGCTAATGTATTTTCGCACGTTGCGGGTAGCCGCGATCTCTAAGAAGCGCGCCAACGGGAGTCGTAAATTCCCGTTACGATTGACTAATCGACGTCATGATTCGTTCGAGCCCTTATTCCTTGTGGGATAATAAGGGTAGTTGATTGAATATAACGCTGCTGTTAACAGGTTATTATATATTTGTACGATCCAACAACTTAGGTGTAATACAATAACGAATGTTTGATAATATGACGTATGAGCACGATTTGACACTCAGTTCGCGTGTTGAGTATGACGAGATATTAGTCGACTGTCTGATGTACAAGAAGAAGTCGTTGTTGACTCCACAAATGTTACATTGGAAGAGATGTTGACTCCTCGAATGTTACCGAAGAAGTAGTCGTTTCGTTCTTATGTGATCACGGTGGAATGCTCGGTATGGGTGTGCCCTTTGAACGAAGATCGCGGATTCGTTACTTACACTTTTCGTCAGGAAAGTGAGGGTAACCATCCACGATGACGATTGGTTATGTCTAACGTTAGAAAAGAAGATAGGAGGAAGAAGCCTCCTACCCACGTGGCTCATGGGCGACATTGTTTATGGGAAAATCCAACTTTCCCTTTGGACAGATGTGCGTTTTACTTATTCCGCGACTACCCGTTTTCTCCGTGATTTTCAAGAGCGTCTAACAAACTCAAGGACTTTTCCAAAACCCAGAGGTAAACGGAAACTCTTCTAGAATTGGGAATTCTTTCTGGACAAGCAGACTGGCAAATATGTGTATAGACAATGAAACTAAAGTTAAGGTTTCCGGTGGGTCCTTGAGTTTATTAAGGATCGGAAATACTGTCGGTGGGCCGATGGCTGCCAGGTAGCGAGGGCTGGAGTGCAGATGTCTTACGCGACGTAACACCTAACGAATCGACTCCTCCCACTCCTAAAGGATTTGAAAACACTGTCAGATCACCAATTCGGTTTTCGCAAACAGCACTCAGCAATACAGCAAATCCACCGCATAACACACAATATCAGCCAACCCTAGAAAAGAAAAGATATTGCTCAGCAGTATTCCTTGACATTCAACAGGCATTCCACAAAGTATGGCATGAAGGGCTTCTATACAAACTTAAAAAAATCCTACCACACACCTGCTATTCTATCCTAAAGTCTTACCTAACCAATAGACAATTTATGGTATAATACTTAGACGCCACTACCACAACATTCCCAACAGAAGCTGGCATACCACAAGGTAGTGTCCCCGGACCCCTGTTGTTCTCCATCCACACTGCCGATTTACCAATATCAACAGAAATAACTATAGTTAAGCAGCTGCCGCACTATTACAAGGACACACTACAAAAATAGAAAAGTGGCAGCAAAACAAATAAATAAAAGCGAACACAACATTTACACTTAGAAAAGGAAAAACAACAGATATCCAACTGAACGACGCCCACATAGCTCAAAAAAAGCAAGTCAAATATCTAGGAATACATTTAAATACATACCTTACATGGAAACATCACATAAAATTAATAACAAACAGAATACGTGAAAAAAGGAAGCAGATGTACTGGTTAACCAATAGAAAATCTAAATTAAGCACAATGAATAAACTAAATATATACAAAAAAATAATCAAACCAATCTGGACATATGGAGTCCCACTATGGGGGACGGCAGCAATGAGTCACATAAATAAAATAGAAACAGAGCAAGCAAGAATTTTAAAGACAATAGTTAACGCTCCATGGTACGTTAGAAATGAAGAATTACGAAAAGATTTAAAAATTCCAACAGTCAAAGAGGAAATCGCCAGATAATGTGGTCCTTCTTCTCCCTGGATGATATCTAAAACTTTTACTAGTGGTGTTAGACATTGTAGATACTCTTCGATATATTTAAATTCAGTGCCTTTTATGTTAGCGTTTAAAGTTTCTCGCAAATTTTAAAAATTATTTGCAACGAGATCACATAGGAAATTCCATCTTGCTATTCCCGGTCTGTTCAAAGTATGTCTTAATGTATTTTGCATAATTTCGGCAAACTTAGGACGTGCGGTACATTTGGACATAACGTTGTTGTTAATGAAGAGCAATGTGTCACATTTTTCAAATAAAGTATAAAGAACGACTTGTAACAGATCCAAACCAGCTGGTTGCTGAGACGAATAAAACAATAACAGAAAGAAGACTGAAGAAGAAGCAACCCGCAGACCTCACAATAGAAATACAATAGACAACCTGGAAGATGGAACCCCGCTGGGGGTAATCATCCACACCCTATATTTTTATTCCCTAGGATATAATATTTTACCAGATGTCCTACTGGACAAATTGTAAAAATTAAATAAAATAATTTTTTTTTATTTATTTTATTAATTTTTTTTTTTATTATTATTCAATAGCCATGAGGAACCAACCACTTTAGCGAACGATAATGTGCTTACTGCTTAGGTGGCAAATTGGCAGTCAACAATAGAGGCTAAGTTGACAGCGTGACTTCCATACTCCCCCCCCCC
>CM026195.1:5196134-5295360 GCA_014825925.1 Bombus breviceps | reverse complement strand
CCGGTTGTTGTTTATTTTTAGTTTGTAATCCTCCTTGTTGATTCCTTTCTCAATGGACTTTACCATTGTTTGTATGTCGATGACATCATCAACAAATATGGGCGGCGGAGGGGGATTTCTGTGCGTATGTTGGTTTGGTGGTGAATCTTCGACGTCCATGGAGTCGTTTGTGGATTCCAATATTGAGTATCTATTATATGTAGTTACACCATTTATTGCCTGTTCGTTCTGGTTGGCGTTTTCGATAGATTTCGCTGAGTCCAGTTTACGCTTTTTATTATTTTTTTTGGTGTCACTTGTTTGGGCGGATATAATGCTCTTTTGCCACGGAGGAGGAAGCGCGGAGCAGTTTTGGTTTAGCTCGGGTGAGCTTGGTCTCGATACTTGGGCCATCATCGACCTAGTTAATTCAATTTGACTAACTAGTCGAGAGGCTGTAAGGTTAAGATTTAGGTAGAGTTAAAGAGCGTTGGAATATTACACTAATGAGAAGGGAAACACTTGCTACGTTCACTTTCGACGGATGGGCGACACGCGCTGTTTTTGAACCCCAACAAATGCAACCACATTACATTCACACTGCGCAAACAGAATTCACCAAGCATCCTACTGAACGGCACGCACATAACACAAACAAGGCAGGTTAAATACCTAGGACTCCACATAGATACACAACTCACATGGAAACAGCATATTAAATCAATAATAGACAAAATTCAGGCTACAAATAGACAAATGTACTGGCTAACAAGCCGAAAATCCAAACTAAGTCTAGAAAACAAAGTAAAAATATACAAAACAATCTTAAAACCAATATGGACATACGGCATACCATTGTGGGGGACAGCAGCAATGAGCCATATAAACAAAATAGAAACAATTCAAACAAAAATTTTAAGAACAATAGTAAATGCCCCATGGTACGTCAGAAGCGAGGAAATTCGGAAGGACCTGGGAATATCAACGGTCAAGGAGGAAATTAGCAGGTACACGGGAAGGTACAGAGAAAGAATAGCAACACACCCGAACCGACTGGCCGTGGATACGACCAACACAGCAAACATGGACAGAAGACTGAAAAGGAAACCAACCCAACGGATCTCACAAAGGATTTAACCTAATAAACACGATGATGGAACCCCGCTGGGGGTAACCATCCACATGCTATATTTTATTCACTAAGTTAAAACATTTTACCAAATGTCCTACTGGACAAATTGTAACATTTAAAATAAAAAAATAATAAAAAAAAAAACTTCAGTCTCAGCGCGGTGCCACAATTCGCCCCACAATCAGCTTATTTTAATTATTTCACATTTATGTGATATTATTTCCCTAAAAAATTTCAAATACCGTTTGATATCGATTCTAAGATGCATATGAAGAATACGCCATTATGTTTCATTTTTTTAGATGGCAGGAGATTGACGAAGAAGTTTGTAATTATCCAGAATTTCATAGAAATGACTTCACTGTAGAAATTTTACCAACCCTGGAAGATGCAAAAGTACCTCTTGCCGAGGATGGACACACCGATCTCTCATATCTTAATGCTGATTGCTTTCATTGGAGTCAAAAACTATATGCAATATGTGAGTATAACAGATGAAACTATACTATTCAATACTATAATTATTATCTATATTTATATTACACTATAAGTATTAATACTTTAATATTATAATTATTTAATGAGTGTTATGTTGATAATCAGAAATGTTTTGTGTTTCCCAAGATGCGAATAATCTGTGGAACAATTTGTTGGAACCAGTTGGGAACAAGAGTAAGGCTTTTACTCCGTTATTTAAAAAATTTCTGTGTCCTACTTCGGAAAGACCGTTCTTGATGACGTATAAAAATTCACAGAAGAACGAAACTTAAGGATGGTTAGAGAAATTAAAAACAGTTTCTGTAAGTGGAAGATGTATAATAATCTTCGTATTTGCCTATTTAAAAATGACGAAAATTATAATCAACAAATGTTCTAAAATAAGAACCAATGTTGGATCCATAGTAATATTTAATTTTTACTGTGGTATTTCAGTCCTTATCATATTGTTCTTGTATTTTAAGTCCTTTGTGAATAAAAGTAATAAAGAAAATTGGTAATACGTTGACCAATGAAACATTTTCCCAGTCCTCGTCGGACGATCAAATTCAACATAAAATTCAGCTTTTTCGAAGATGTTTCGCTTTACCTATCTTTTCGCTTTAGTTAGTTAGTTGCTTATTTCTCCTTTTGCTTTTGTTTAAAGTATATACATATATAGCATATCATTGATACGTTCTGAACGTGAGTCGTGCATGAATCCTAAAATGAAGTAAGGAGGTCTCCAGTAAAGAAAAAGAATCTACTTTTCATATTCACATAATCTTCATTTCGGCCACAGGGATCGAATAGTGTAACATTTTTTTTTTATTATTATTTAATTTGTATTTTACAATTTGTGCAGCTGGACAGTCGGTACATTTTTCTAGCTAGTGTAACATGACCGAATGTCAAATATTACCGAGATAACGTATGTTTCTTTTATATTTTTTCTGGATTAAATTTCTACCAACGTATTTGTAAAATATTTTTGATTAAAATGAGACCAATCACGGTGCAATTTGAATTATATTTATTTACCAATATGCATTTAATAACATTTAACATAAGCAAATATACTACGAATTGTATCGTGCTTTTTGTCATTTTAATTCAAAACATCTAACAAGCAGTTAGTGAAAGTTCTATTCATTACAAATTAAAAGTAAGAAAGTTTGATTTCCCAGCTGAAGAAGGTCTCAGCTTATTTGTGAGGCTTCATATTATACATGTCGCTGAGCACTTCGACTCTTACTCACCCTTTCTCTTTCTCTTTCATTCACATTATTCTTTGCCACGTTTAACGCATACCTGCTCAGGCAACCGAGGGGAACGGACGTATCTGGTCGGTGGTGTGCTCCGGAGAAGTGATTCAGGGAAGTGTTCCAAGTGAAAAAAAAATTTTTTTAACGAATAGCGTTAGTGAGGGGAAGCCCAGCAATGCAGCGGCAGATACCAACAATCAAAATTACTACTAAAGGAGAAACGTGCTACATAAACAAGACGGTAGATTTACCAAGCCCAAAGCAACAACAACAAGATATTGATAAACAAAATGACATGGTTATAGAAGAAATGGAAAGGCAGATGAGACATGAGGAGTACAGCCACGATAACCAAAGAAGTTACCAGGACGAAAACTGGAACTAACTAACTGGAACTAACAAACGCAAAATAAATCCAGATATAGAAAAGCAGCGATGGCTGCAAGAATTACCACTAAGAAACTCTTTCAGCTCACTAACGGAAGAAATAGACGCTGATCCGATAAGTAAAACCACAACTCATCCAGCCCATATTACAAAACCACCACCAATATTTGTGGAGGCCCAAATAATAGACCCGCTTATCGATGTACTAAACAATATGGTCGGGGAGGATAAATACACAATCAAGCAAACAAAAATAGAACAAATAAAAATACAAACAATTAACCCAGAAACTTACAGGAAAGTAATTAAAGCGTTAAAGGACAAAAATGCTATATACCACACGCATCAGCCCAAAACGGATAGGAGCTACAAAATAGTTATAAGAGAATTGCACCCGTAAAGTAACACAAAAAAAAATAAGCGACGAACTAGCAAAAATTGGACATCAAACAAGAGCAATAAGCAATATAACAAAATATGATACAAAGCAACCATTACCATTACTCTTAATAGAACTTGAACCCAGAACCAATAACAAGGAAATTTATGAAATGAATAAAATTCTAAACACTATAGTAACAGTCGAACCACCACGCTATAAAAAGATATACCACAATGCATGCGATGCCAACAGTACGGTCACACGAAAAACTATTGTAACAGAAATCCGGCATGTGCTAAATGTGCAAAAAATCACGGGGTTCCATTATCGTGTTTATTAGGTTATATCCTTTGTGAGATCTGTTGGGTGTTTCCTTTTCAGTCTTCTATGTTTGCTGTGTTGGTCGTTTCCACGGCTAGTCGGTTCGTGTGTGTTGCTATTCTTTCTCTGTACCTTCCCTGCTAATTTCCTCCTTGACCGTTGATATTCCCAGGTCCTTCCGAATTTCCTCGTTTCTGACGTACCATGGGGCATTTACTATTGTTCTTAGAATTTTTGCTTGAATTGTTTCTATTTTGTTTATATGGCTCATTACTGCTGTCCCCCATAATGGTATTCCGTATGTCCATATTGGTTTTAAGATTACTTTGTATATTTTTACTTTGTTTTCTAGACTTAGTTTGGATTTTCGGCTTGTTAGCCAGTACATTTGTCACTTTGTAGCCTGAATTTTGTCTATTATTATGCTGTTTCCATGTGAGTTGCGTATCCATGTGTAGTCCTAGGTATTTAACTTGCCTTGTTTGTGCTATGTGCGTGCCGTTCAGTAGGATCCTTGGTGAATTCTGTTTTCGCAGTGTGAATGTAATGTGGTTGCATTTGTTAGGGTTTGCTTTAATTTGTTTATCTTGGAGCCACTTTTCTATTTTTGTGATATGTTCTTGTAATAATGTGACTGCTGTTTCCGGGTTAGAGTGCCTGACTAGTACAGCCGTGTCGTCCACGAACGTTAATATTTTACTGTTAACAGCTGTTGCTATGTCTGCCGTGTATATTGTGTTAAATGTGGGTCCTAGGACGCTTCCTTGCTGGACTCCTGCCTTGATGTCTTTGACTTCAGAGTAGGTGTCCTTGTTTTTTATTGTGAAGGTACTGCTGCTTAAATAGGATCTGAGTAAATTGTATATTTGACCTGGAAATTTCTTTTTGGTAGTTTGGACTAGTTTTTCATGGTCAATTTTATCAAAAGCTTTTTCGTGGTCCATAGAGTGCCGTGCAATATTGTTTTGTTTCCAGCGCCTGTAAGATTTCGTTGACGAGTCTGTGCATTTGTTCAATTGTAGAGTGTTTATTTCTAAATCCAAATTGGTGATCTGGTATTAATTTTTCTTTCTCTATTATTGGTTTTAGGCGGGCGTAATTTATTTTTTCTTGTATTTTGGAAAGAACGGGAAATAGTGAAATTGGTCTGTAAGATGCTGTTTGGTCTTTCCCTGGTTTAGGTAACATGATTATCTGTGCTAGTTTCCATAGTTTAGTGTAGTATTGAATTCTTAATATTGCGTTGTATATTATTGTGATTAATCGTATCGCTTTTGGAGGAAGATTTTTCAAGACTTTACCATTGACTAGATCTATTCCTGGTGCTTTGTTGTTTTTTCAATTATGTTATTAATTTCTTGTGTTGTTGTTTTAGTTATGGTGTATTGCTTGTCAGATGCGGTATTAATGGTTAGCACATCCTCGTCCGTATGTCCATTGAGGTTGGTGTTGGTGATAATATGTGATGTGAATGGTTGGTTGATGTGTATGGTATGGTATGTGATGTGTGGTTGGAAAATTCTTCTGCCTGCTCCTCGTTGCTTCTGACCCATGTGTTATCCTTTTTCCTGATTGCTGGGATTGGTTTTGTTGTTTTTTTGACTTTGTTAGTGACTTTCCATAGGGAGTAGTTGGTATTTTCGTGCGCGGATAG
The DNA here is from genome assembly GCA_014825925.1 of Bombus breviceps. Lineage (NCBI taxonomy): Eukaryota > Metazoa > Arthropoda > Insecta > Hymenoptera > Apidae > Bombus > Bombus breviceps. The sequence goes on along the minus strand of CM026195.1, from coordinate 5,289,763 downwards.
TGATTCGATGAATTTTGTGAATTCGTTGTTATGATGTTCCCTTATTTTAATCTTTAATTCCTTAGTGAGTTTGTTCAAGTTTTTCTTGTTTTCACTTGTTCTCTGTTTTTGCCATTTTGCTTTGGCTTCTCTTTTTTCCCTGATTTTGTCTAGGATGTCCTTTGGAATACTTTTTTTTGATTGCCTGCTATTTGGTTCATACGTGGTGATTGCCCACACTGCTTCCTGTATAATTTCTGTCATATTTGCTACTGCCTGGTCAATGTGTTCAGGTGTTTTCCATGGGATATTGCAGTTGATTTTGTTTTCTATTAGCTCTTTAAATGTTTGCCAATTGGTGGTTTTATTGCACAGCGACTCTGACTTGATGTGAAGAAGTGGTTTGCTTGAATATTCTATTATAACTGGTGTATAGTCGGAATTAAGCTCAAGGCTGGTTGCTATTTTTAATTTGTTTAAGTTTATTGCTTTTATTACTGGGAAGTCCAGCAGGTCAGGTATTTTATTGATGTCTGTCGGCCAGTAGGTTGGTCTTCCTGTCGATAGTACTTTGAGGTTATTGTTCCTAATGTATTTTTCAAGTGTTCTTCCTCTCGGTATGTTAATTCTCGAGCCCCATAACGTGTGCTTTGCATTAAAGTCTCCTGCTGCGATGTATTTGTCTCCTAAGGATTGGAAGTACTCTTCCCATTTTTTGAATGTCATTTTATGTCTCGGAGGTACATATACTGATGAAATCTGGAAGTAATTGTCGTTGGTTTGTTTTGTGACAGTGGTTGCCTGTATGTGTTCTTGATTTGTATGACTATGTGGGTGATGCTTTTTTATTATTACTGCAATTCCTCCATGTGCTTTACCTGAGGGGTGTTTGGTGTCGTAGATGGTGTAGTATGGTATTTTCATGTATCTTTTTAGAGTGAAATGTGTTTCTGAGACAAGTAGTATATCAATATTATTTTTATACAAAAATGTTTTAGTTTCGAGGGTTCGTTGTTGCAAGCCATTGGAGTTCCAGGCTGCTATTTTCAGCGTGTCCGTTTTTATTTTTTGCTTAGCATGTTTGTAAGCAGTTGTATCATGACAGTTGTTAGTTGAGTTTGCTGTCTAAGGACTTCGTTTTGTTCACTTATCATTTTTATCATTAATTCTGAGTTTTTGATGGTTTGTTTTAGCAGTTCTTTGATTTCTGTAGTGTCGTTGTTGTTTTTGTTCTGGTATTGGTTGTCAGAGGGTGTTGATTGGCTGGTTACTTGCGCGTAGCTTCGGCTAACTAAGGTGTTGGTGTTATTGTGGTGAATGTATGTTGCGTGCTGTACATTTGGTGTTGTCTCATTTACGATGCCGTCCTGTTGCGTGTGATGGTTATTGTATGTCCTGTTTCGAAGCGGCGGAAACAGTTTACGTTGCAGTTGTTTCCTACACAGCCTCTTCTACACAGTCTTTGTAGCCAGCTGGGTGGTTTCCATTACAATTATACCATTTTACCTCATTTATTTTTCCCATTTGTCCCAGTTCGTTGTTAGATGCCTTTCTGCGCATTTGACACACGCCGGGTTTCTGTTGCAATAATTTTTTGTGTCCATATTGTTGACACCGTATATATTGCGGTATGTCTTTTTTATGTCTAGGTGGCTCTACTGTTATTATTGTGTTTAGAACTTTTTTAATTTCGAATATTTCCTTGTTATTTTTAGGTTCAAGTTCTATTAGGAATAGGGTTAATGGTTGTTTAGTGTCAAATTTTATTATGTTATTTATGGTTCTTACCTGGTGTCCGATTTTTGATAGTTCCTCGCATATGCTACTTGTATTTGTCCTAGGGTGAAATCCTCTGATTACTACTTTGTAACTTTTATCAGTTTTAAGCTGATAGGTGTGATAGCCGGCGTTTTTCTCTTTTAGTGCTTTTGTTATTTTTCTGAAGGTTTCTGAATTGTTAGTTTGAACTTTTACTTGGTCCAGTTTTATTTGTTTAATACTGTAATTTTCTTTTCCTGCTGTTTCATTTAGTAGTTCAATAAGGGTGTCTATTATTTGGGCATCAATGTAGATTGGTGGCGGTTTCGCGATGCGGGTTATTGGTTTTTTGGCTGGGTCAGTTTCTATCTCTTCTTGCAGTGTGCTGGAGGAGTGACGGAGGGTAATTTCCTGCAGCCATAGTTGTTTTTCTGCTTCTGAAGTCATCCTAGCATTTGTGTTTGATGAAATTTTACGTTTTTTGTTGGAAGTTCTCACCTTCCTGCTTCCATCCTGGTATGACAGTTCATTTATTCCCATTTCCATTTCATTTGTATTTGGGCAGTCATGCTCTTTGTTTGTTGGTTGATTTAGATTTGCTGTATCTACAGTTTTGTTTATATAATATGTTTCTCCTTTATTTGTAATCTTTATTGGTGGTATTTGTTGCATCTTGGGCCTTCCACCAGCTGACGATGGGTGCCGTCGTTTGTCACTTTGTTTTCCCTCTTGTCGCACTTACGGAAGCACACGTCCGTCTAGCTCGGCTGCTCGGGCGGTACTCAAAGGGAATATTAGGACCCATTGAAAAGAACTTGGCCCTAGTGGTGGGGCTGACGACCGGTCATTTACGAGGAACAGGCGATCAATTATCGACTGTACAATTTTTGTTTCTTGATCAAACAATATGCAAGTTACTTTATGTACCTTTTTCAACAATGTTGCATTTATGCAAACTTTACTCATTATTCCACTGTTTAGTTTTTAATGATTTAAATTTGAATAACTATTTTTCGTAAGGTAGTTAAGAAGTATGATTTGTGAAATATTTGTTAGCGTAATTATCTCCTATACAAAGTTGTTGGAAATATATATATGTCGGGTTCACGTTATGATTAGGGTTGGGGTAAGGGGCGCGAAATGAATCTTCGTCGCGATCAGACATTGTTGTTATGCGATAGAGAAGATATTGACTAGTGCAAGTATGATTATTACAGATTTCGACAAGCAACCGTGGTAATTAGATACTCGAGGCGCTAATGACAATGATACTAGGTTCAATAACGAATCCGCCGTCAAAGGGATAACAAATACGCCTTCCTCCAAAGTCCAAGTCGTACCCAACTCCCTTGTCTACGGTACAAGTACTACTGCACCAACTCTTTGTTAAAACATAGAACATCCACCGAGCGCAGAGACACTATATAACTCGCTATTGCGACCTCGCGAAAGAGAATGACTTTCCGTCGCGATGATGCTGCAGAGCAAAACTATATTGGGGTGTGTCTAAGGACACGAGATCATCGGATTCGTTGGGCGATGCCTTCGTTCGGAAAGTGAGGGAAACTGACGTTGCTGTTAATTGGTCGATTTCCATATTGGTGGTTAAAAAAAGGATGCTAGCCGCCCTTGAGGGAAAGTTGTTGGTAGGAGGCGCCGTTCGTGAGAAAGTATGTTTCCCCTATCTTCCCGTAGTTGGGACAAGGACTGTTTGTCTGTTTGAAGAACTTTAGTTAACTAAATCTTAAGATTTGTAACGGGTCCTCAGGCTAGATGAATATCTACCGTGGAGATGCATCGACATCTGGTAATCATCTTACCCGAAGAATAGGGTCTGCGTGTGGCGAGCCACGGGACAGAAACCGTTGGAATGTTTACTGTCGAGTGCCGTTACAACTATTTCTTCTAAGGAGAGCTATACTATTACTCCATACCTTTGTTAGATAAAACGTTCATCCCTTGACCGCGGCTATGTTCGGCGACTGACTGTCGCCTCGAGCCCAAGCTCACTATCATAAATCTCGAATAACTACAATCGGATTGAATGACGACAATTGCTTAATTACAGCTATGATAGAATCTATATTACAATGTTACAGGATTTTCCCAAGATTTCAAAGGGGAGGCTCCAGTGTTCTTTCATCTCCGACATATATATTATAACCTGTTAACCGCAGTGTTATACCACCTCAACCACCCCTATTATCCTAACAGAAATAAGAGGATCGATCTGTTCGTGGCGTCGATTATTCTAATCGTAACGGGAATTTACGACTCCCGTTGAGGCGCTTCCTCGCGATCGCGTCTCCCCGCGACTGATCCGACAAACACTCTATGCGTAAAATATAAAATAGAAGAAATCAAATTACACATATGAAATTTCTTTCATGGAGAAAAGGAAAAAAAAATGTGTTTCGTCCAGAGCCTGCTAGTGGGGACTCATCAGTAAGGTTTACCTAGCAGGCTCATGCCTTAGACACAATGGATTATGAGAGGAAAGTCTTTGGTATACTTATAATAGGATATATGTAACTAAGATCTCCCTCTCTTTGGCGGGGTTGTATTTAAAGCTGGGAACTTCTACCCTCTCTTGCGACGTTACCCTGTGAGCGGCTTGTCCCAATCCTGATCTTCCACCGCGACCAAAGAACAGGAGGGGATAATACTAATTGACGTATAGGGAACTAGAAGCACTCGTTTATGCCCGTGTGTGCCATACACACGGTGCAGCTTACCTTATGAACGTATTTACAATAATGTTGCAAAGCGGGCCTCCTCTTCTCCTAAAGTAGGGAGGGGGGGGGGAGTATGGAAGTCACGCAGTCAACTTATTGTTGACTGCCAATTTGCCACCTAAGCAGTAAGCACATTATTGTTTGCTAAAGTGGTTGGTTCTTCATGGCTATTAATATTCCTATTTGCAGAGATGTGGAAGTACCGTCGGATGAAAATGCTATACGTAAAGAGAAGAGGTATATAGATCCGCTTTGCCTAAAATACTACAAATTAAATGCATATATCACATAATTAGGTTAAGTACGTGTTTCCAAGTATAATACTATTTATTGAGTCTTTTTAATCTCTCTCAAAAGGCCGCCCACAAGGAACTAGAGAATGTCGCGAAAATCCTCCGCTTCCTTTCTGTTAATCAATCCATCTTGCCCCATACGTTGATTTCATTTCTGTTGAATCGGAACTAACTAAACAAACAACATGAGAGAAAACAAACAAGGGGGAGATGGAATATATAGGACCAACAAATGATGGAAAAGGAGAGGAGAGGAAGTAGTGTTTCGTCCCAAGATCTGCTAGTTGGACTCCTCAGTAAGGCTCATCTAGCAGACCTATACCTTAGACACTGTGATAAGAAAAGTTGTGTTGGAAGTTATATTTATTGAAACAAACAGTCAATGTGACCACTAGTGAGAAAGCATTAACATCGGTGGCCCTATGTTGATGTCGATGACCCTCTGGTGACAAGTGTAAGACGTATTCTACAAACGTAATTTAAACTAAACCATTATGATGACTTGTAAACAGATTGTACATTTATAGGAAATTTAAAGTGTAGACATACACAGATTGCATAGATTAATGTGCAAAGATATCGAAAACATTGAAAGTAAAGTTTCTGTTATATTGTTAAGGATTAATATAATAAATGAGTTATGATACTTAATTGTATTGAATGAAAGAAATTTCTATTCAAGTTCAATTTCCATAATTGTATTTCTGTAATAGTGTAAAATAAAGTTACGAATTTATATGAACATCCGCGGTTTAATCATAATAAAGAATCTAATATAAACAAAATTAAAAGAGTATGAAACAGAATATCGGACGTTAGTGAATTTCTGTTTACATGTCGTTAACGCGATATGTTTCGAAGGAAAAAACAAAAGAAAGAAATGCGCACGGTAATGTTTCTGGCCTGATGTTTTCTTTCTTTTTCCATATTGTTCACGTACGCAGCATCCTGATGAATCGAAATGTTCAATCTCGGTGACAAATAACAGGAATTACATGTTGGATGCTAGAGGACCTCCATTTATGCGTTCAGTTGCTCGCGTTAGGCTTGTACGCGGTAATTATACAGAAACACGATCCAACGATTATTGAAAAAGTATCGGATGAACGAAATGTTGATAGAAGCTATTACGATCGGCAAGTCGTAGACCTCCGTTACAGATGTTTCTTACATTTTAAACGTTTTTTGATTCAACAGAATTATGTAATTGTAAAAGATCGATTATGTGAAATAAAGTTTCTGATGGTACTAAACAGACTTTTTATATGAATACTATGCATATTCTGTATATTCCTGCACCATTAAATTTCATCGTGTGTCTCAACTATTTCAAGTCACACAAAAAGCGTACTAGTGTCATATCTATTTGTATGATTACATGATCCAGTGTAACTCTGTGATATCAGAGTTACACGTGCTGTGCACGTTTACCGCTTTACAAATTTTCCAACTTGTAACATACACGTTTTGGTAGACAACGTGCATTCCATGCCTCTGAAACAGATTTATAACTAAAGCTGTACAAGTAGTAGGATTTGCATCCTGTTTTGTACACGTCCACACGGATTTTCGGGTTTCTTGGAAGAAGAACAAGATAGCTGGTACTATAACACGATGACTAATTTGCACCTGCTTTTTTATTATAGAAAACGTCAAAGATTCATAGTTACATAAAATGAATACATATGGATATATATGTCGGAAATACTAAGAGATTTGGAATTTTGGGGCGTTTGACGAATATTCACTCGAACTGACCATCGTGATTATGTACTCTAGCTGATCATTATTGGTACCGGTGTGATGATTGCAAGAGGTTACCGGTAAAGACGGCAATTGGACAAAAGAGATGTCGATGACGATGAATCTAGGTTCGATAACGAATCCACGGCCACGGGAGACAAATCCGATGTCATACACGACCCGTACACGCAACTCAATCAGCAATTCGTTCGGCGACTAGCTCACTGACCCCTAGTCCGAATGGAACTGCCCTTACATAGTCCTTTTCGCACCTCCCGGGTCAATCATTGTTTCTAAGGAGGGCTGCACAATTACTTCATACCTCTGTTATTACACGTCCCTCCCGTGACCGCGGCTATGTTCGGCGACTCATTATGTCACCTCGGGCCCAAGCCCATCGTCAGAAACCTTAGGTACCCATATAACTATTTCTTAGTTTATTGCTTAGTTGTAAAGTTTGAATTAGGGCGTATTTCCCAAACGTTTCAAAGGAAAGGCACCAATGTCCTTTCATCTCTGACATATATGTGCGAGTAGTAGTAGGGAGATATAGGGCAATATTTTTCGATAAAGCTTCATACAAACGTATAGACTTTAAAAAGAGGAAATTTCATGTTTTCCGAAATGATAGAATTCTGATTATTTCGAATAATTAGAGCAAATGACATCTATTTCTTGAAAAAATGTTAAACAACGATATAGATTTTAAAAAAGGAACTTTAATGTAATATATTTTAAATTGTAGAATTCGTATTTTAATTTGTTTTACATTGTAAATCCGTGAATTTCTTTGTCTATCTTGGTTTCATAAAATGTTCGTGGAGAATTCTTGTATCGTATATTCAATAATGGTTTTACATATTTATGTCCTACTGGACAAATTGTAAAATTTTAAAATAAAATAATAAAAAAAAACATATTATGAAATATTATTGTTCAACGATGTATTTGTTGAAAGTTATAAATGAAACGAAAATTTACGTAACGAAGTGAAATGATTCAACGAAGACTATAAAAGGCGATAGACGATACAATTGCCCTCGCTACATAGACGATGTACGGCTTAATTACATCATACCGCGCACTATATCGATTCATGTAATTGTATTAGAAATGCATGAATCAATCACAGGCGTTGCCTTGTTAAATTCAAAAAGTAAAGAGTTTTTTTTTATTATTTTATTTTAAAATTTTACAATTTGTCCAGTAGAACATTTGGTAAAACATTTTAACTTAGTGAATAAAATATAGCATGTGGATGGTTATCCCCAGTGGGGTTCCATAATCGTGTTTATTAGGTTATATCCTTTGTGAGATCTGTTGGGTGTTTCCTTTTCAGTCTTCTATCTATGTTTGCTGTGTTGGTCGTTTCCACAGCCAGTTGGTTCCGGTGTGTTGCTATTCTTTCTCTGTACCTTCCCGCGTACCTGCTAATTTCCTCCTTGACCGTTGATATTCCCAGGTCCTTCCCAATTTCCTCGTGTCTGACGTACCATGGGGCATTTACTATTGTTCTTAGAATTTTTGCTTGAATTGTTTCTATTTTGTTTATATGGCTCATTGCTGCTGTCCCCCATAATGGTATTCCGTATGTCCATATTGGTTTTAAGATCGTTTTGTATAAAAAAGTAAAGAGTAATTCAAGAATCCCAATGCTTTGAGTTAATGTTCATGGTACTTATTTTACAAGGTCGCACAGTTATATTTGCAAGAAATACTTTAAACAATCGCTTACGAATCATCACCAAAGGGTTAAAGTAGAAATAAAAAATATATAAACTTTAGAAATGTTTCTTTTAGAAATGAAATCTATATTTTATGTATTTACATACTTATATTCATTATACATATAATAATTATATAATAATAATAATGTACATATATCTGTAGGTATCTGTTTTTTAATGTTTTCAATCTTATTTTATTTGAGAAGAATAGTTATTCTTGCTAATTATGATATTACTTTGTAGAATATAAAAAATTACATTAATTTATAATATTTTTATAAAAGATAACAAAATGAAACATGTACCGCGAAAATAAAATAGTTTAATGAATATATATGTATTTGTATTTCACACTGTGCATATAATATTTCAATGTATATTATTTATTCTTTCATAAATTAAATAGCCAGAGTAATTATACCACATGATCTTTTTCCAAAAGGTAAAGGCAAAGTTTTTACGTTACAGTGTTACAATACGTACATTGTTTATATATGTAATCATATATTTAAGTCGAGAATAAATATTCCGAATAACTAATATAGCTTTACTCTAATTGCGTGTGAAAGTAATTACAATGATTAATGATAACGTACAACGAATTGCGAATTAAAATTCCTGATAAGATACAAATCTTCAGCAAAATTTTAACGTGTAGGATTAAATAGCAATCGTTATTTACGCCATGCATTCTTACAAGATATATGCCAGCTAGTATAATTTCGTAACATGTCAGATTGGTGAATAAAATAATCAGTCTTAGCAAAACTGGGGCGCCCCACTTCTTGTCTGACGTCAGATCGCAGTCTTTAAGTGTTATAAATGTGGATGTCCAGTAATAATATTTTATTAATTATTCATTGATGACCGATAGTTCTGTCATTAATGCGAGTTAAAATCTACGATTGCATGAGATATTGAAGGGTCGTCGAGAAAGGAGTATTTTCAAACAAAGTGAAATTGAAAAAGTAAATTAAGAAGTTTTTGAAAGAACGCAATTACTAGAACTTTACTTGTATATTACATTTTAATTTTATTGTACTTTAACTTTGTTGCACTTTATTGCACTTACGTTATGGCAGAATATTTCGATCAGTACTTTGTATTTCAGTTGATATCGTAATTTCCCCATGCAAATACAATAAAGGATATTACGGATATTTTTAGCACGCCTTCCTTTATTTGAAATCTTTGGCTTAGCTTGTACTGTTTATTCGTTTCGATAGTAACTCCCAGTTCTTCTCTTTCCAGTTACATCCTTTAATACCAGGTATTCTGGTGGTACAAACTAAACATGAGAGAGAGTCATACCTTATTGCTTGAACATTGTCCAATTTAATTTTATTTAAATATTGTATAATACAAGTATAAGCAACACTTTTGGAAATATTCCTTTCCTTAATCATCCTAGCGAATAAAAATAAGAAAGTTAATGTGACTCCTTTTTAAAGAATATTCAATGTAATATGTAGTGGATGTAATATAATGGGAAAAGTAACTAATAATAACAAACAATTGACTAATATTTTATCGATACTACACTTGTGTATATTTAGAAAGTTTCTTATATTAAATTAAAATAATATTGTGTAATGACCAATTAAAATAATTAAAAACTAAAGTTTAAAAAAGGAGTAGCCTGTGAGAAATGTGAAAGAAATGAGCTTTTTGTTCCATTTCTGCAGTCATTATATAGGTACGCGTATGAAGGAAGCGTTACTGATATTACAAAAATTTCCTTTTCTCGTTATTCGCGAGAATTTAAGGTCGATAAATTTGAATAAAATTACCCAAAGTATCGTTGAATATTTTGAAGTTACAGCTCCGTAGACTTACAAAGTTTCACATGTAATATATGTTAAAGAACCTTCGTATTTCTATTCAAGAAGATTTGAAGGAGGTTTCTGCATAATTATTTAAAATTTGTTCTTTTGGCAAAGAGAACGTCAAAGAGTTAGATAAAAGCGATTAAATAAACGAGTTCACACTTACTTGGAATAAAATATTAAGCTATTAAACTATACTTCAAAATTTAAGCTTCATAAAATGTTGCGGTTACGTGGTAATTAATTCTATCAAAATACATTAATAAATTAGAATAAATCAATGACAAAAAACAATATCGGATTAAAAATGTATGGAGTTATAAAACACAATCATGAAAAATAACATTGAGTTTCGATATTTTTGCCACGTTTACATGCAGCATATTATATGATATGTATGTGTCGTGTATGTTGGCAAAGTGGTGGAAGTCTGCCGTTGCATGTCTTCTGTCGTCTGAATGGTGTAGTTTGATCTCGTATAGTTTTCCTATTTCGCTTCCAATTTTTATCCTGTAGTGCAGCTATAGGGTTTGTAACTTCATTGAAATTCTTGCTGGTGCGCTGATATTTGTTACTTTTAATGTATTTCGTACTCAAACAGGCATATGAAACTATTCAATTTTTAATTGTATGAACTGACAGACTGATTATAATATGAATTCGATTGGATTGCTATCTTTGTATAATCGAAATCTAATTAAATTTGTGAAATTTGATGATGAAGTTGTTTATTTACTATGCAGAAAAAATTAAAGTAAAATGCAGTTAGATATATCTCTTTTATTTATATATTTATATATACATAACATATAGGTATGTTTTATTTAGATTATCACGTTATACGCATTTGAAATGATTGGTATATAGTAATTATATTGATTCGATATCATATGCAGCGGCGACTGTCCTGACGGCGTCTCCACCGTTCGAGCTTTAGGCCCTAGCGCTCCGACGGGAATGCAATCAACTGTTCAATTTGACGGGTCTCGTAGATATAGGTATACTACATACAGACTTCAAAAATTAGAAAGCCTAGAAAAAAATAATTTTATGTATAAATTCTTTAGATGAAATGATTAATTTCTGACGCAAAATGGTTAAAATTAATGCTGTGGTTTCTGAGATGTTTCATTTCAAATTTCGAAATCCGTCAAATTGGCGGATCCCGTAAACCTAGTGTTAATATACGTATAAAAACTTGTCTGTCCACACTAATATGTGAATGCACTATGTATAGAAACGTAACGCTCCTCTGGCTGTTTTTTAACGTCACACCAAAGAATTGTCATACCTGCTCGGGCAACCGAGGGGAACAGACGTGTCTGGTCGGTAGTGTGCTCCCGAGAAGTGATTCAGAGAAGTGTTCCAAGTGAAAAAAAAGGGGGGACACCAACAATCAAAATTACTACTAAAGGAGACACGTGCTACATAAACAAGACGGTAGATTTACCAAGCCTAAAGCAACAACAACAAGATATTGATAAACAAAATGACATGGTTATAGAAGAAATGGAAAGGCAGATGAGACATGAGGAGTACAGCCACGATAACGAAAGAAGTTACCAGGACGAAAACTGGAACTAACTAACTGGAACTAACAAAAAACGCAAAATAAATCCAGATATAGAAAAGCAGCGATGGCTGCAAGAATTACCACTAAGAAACTCTTTCAGCTCACTAACGGAAGAAATAGACGCTGATCCGATAAGTAAAACCACAACTCATCCAGCCCATATTACAAAACCACCACCAATATTTGTGGAGGCCCAAATAATAGACCCGCTTATCGATCTACTAAACAATATGGTCGGGGAGGATAAATACACAATCAAGCAAACAAAAATAGAACAAATAAAAATACAAACAATTAACCCAGAAACTTACAGGAAAGTAATTAAAGCGTTAAAGGACAAAAATGCTATATACCACACGTATCAGCCCAAAACGGATAGGAGCTACAAAATAGTTATAAGAGAATTGCACCCGAAAAGTAACACAGAAAAAAATAAGCAACGAACTAGCAAAAATTGGACATCAAACAAGAGCAATAAGCAATATAACAAAATATGATACAAAGCAACCATTACCATTACTCTTAATAGAACTTGAACCCAGAACCAATAACAAGGAAATTTATGAAATGAATAAAATTCTAAACACTATAGTAACAGTTGAACCACCACGCTATAAAAAGATATACCACAATGCATGCGATGCCAACAGTACAATAACAAATAGTAGTAACAATAGATTGCCCATACACAGGGAAAATAGAAGAAATTAGATTCTATAACTGTAACGCAAAACACCCGGCCAGCTATAAAGGATGTGAAATCAGAAAGTAAATACAACGTAAACTGTTCCCACCACTTCGCAATAGATCATTTAATAACCACCAACCACAACAAAGTATAACGCATAATAATAAGACATTGCAAGCACAATATGAACCAAACACTATAAATAGAAACATTAACCCTCAAGGTAACCGAAGCTATGCGCAGGTAATACAAAATATAAGCCCAGCAACGATAACAAACAATCAAAATCAAAGCAACAATAATAACGACACTGCAGAAATCAAGGAACTGCTCAAGCAATCCATTCAAAACAGCGACACACTAACAAAAATGATCAGCGAACAAAACACAGTTCTCAGACAAACGCAACAAATTGCAGTTATGCTACAACTGCTTACAAACATGCTAAGCAAAAAATAAAAACGGACACGCTGAAAATAGCAGTCTGGAACTCCAATGGCTTGCAACAACGAACCCTCGAAACTAAAACATACTTGTATAAAAATAATATTGATATATTACTCGTCTCAGAGACAAATTTCACTGTAAAAAATTACATAAAAATACCTCACTACACCGTCTACGACACCAAACACCCCTCAGGTAAAGCACATGGAGGAACTGCANGTAATAATAAAAAAGCATCACCCACATAGTCATACAAATCAAGAACACATACAAGCAACCACTGTCACAATACAAACCAACGACAATTACTTCCAGATTTCATCAGTATATGTACCTCCGAGACATAAAATGACATTCAAAAAATGGGAAGAGAACTTCCAATCCTTAGGAGACAAATATATCGCAGCAGGAGACTTTAATGCAAAGCACACGTTATGGGGCTCGAGAATTAACACACCGAGAGGCAGAACACTTGAAAAATACATTAGGAACAATAACCTCAAAGTACTATCGACAGGAAGACCAACCTACTGGCCGACAGACCTCAATAAAATACCTGACCTGCTGGACTTCGCAGTAATAAAAGGCATAAACTTAAACAAATTAAAAATAGCAACCAGCCTTGAGCTTAACTCCGACCATATACCAGTTATAATAGAATATTCAAGCAAACCACTTCTTCATATCAAGTCAGAGTCGCTGTGCAATAAAACCACCAATTGGCAAACATTTAAAGAGCTAATAGAAAACAAAATCAACTGCAATATCCCATTGAAAACACCTGAACACATTGACCAGGCAGTAGCAAATTTGACAGAAATTATACAGGAAGCAGCGTGGGCAACTACCACCTATGAACCAGATAGCAGGCAATCAAAAAAAAGTATTCCAAAGGACATCCTAGACAAAATCAGGGAAAAAAGAGAAGCTAAAGCAAAATGGCAAAAACAGAGAACAAGTGAAAACAAGAAAAACTTAAACAAACTTACTAAGGAATTAAAGATTAAAATAAGGGAACATTATAATAACGAATTCACAAAATTCATCGAATCACTATCCGCGCACGAAAATACCAACCACTCCCTATGGAAAGTCACTAACAAAGTCAAAAAAACAACAAAACCAATCCCAGCAATCAGGAAAAGGGACAACACATGGGCCAGAAGCAACGAGGAGCAGGCAGAAGAATTTTCCAACCACCTATGCAACATATTCGCATCACATAATATCACCAACACCAACCTCAATCGACATACGGACGAGGATGGGCTAACCATTAATACCGCATCTGTCAAGCAATACACCATAACTAAAACAACGGCACGAGAGATTAAAAACATAATTGAAAAAACAACAAAGCACCAGGAATAGATCTAGTCAATGGTAAAGTCTTGAAAAATCTTCCTCCAAAAGCGGTACGATTAATCACAATAATATACAACGCAATATTAAGAATTCAATACTATCCTAAACTATGGAAACTAGCACAGATAATCATGTTACCTAAACCAGGGAAAGACCCACACCAAACAGCATCTTACAGACCAATTTCACTACTTCCCGTTCTTTCCAAAATACAGGAAAAAATAAATTACGCCCGCCTAAAACCAATAATAGAGAAAGAAAAATTAATACCAGATCACCAATTTGGATTTAGAAACAAACACTCTACAATTGAACAAATGCACAGACTCGTCAACGAAATCTTAGAGGCGTTGGAAACAAAACAATATTGCACGGCGCTCTTTATGGACATCGAAAAAGCTTTCGATAAAATTGACCATGAAAAACTACTACAAACTATCAAAAAGAAATTTCTAAGTCAAATCTACAAATTACTCAGATCCTACTTAAGCAGCAGAACCTTCACAATAAAAAACAAGGTCACCTATTCTGAAGTCAAAGACATCAAGGCAGGAGTCCCGCAAGGAAGCGTCCTAGGACCCATATTATACACAGTATACACGGCAGACATACCAACAGCTGTTAACAGTAAAATATTAACGTTCGTGGACGACACAGCTATACTAGTCCGGAAACACACATGTAACCTTCACGCTGCGAAAACAAACCTGCCCTCAGGTCACCATTAACAATACAACAATTCCTAGCAAGGACACAGTCACATACCTGGACATGACCCTGAACAGGAAATTAACGTGGGAAAAGCATATCACAGACGAAACGAAACAATTCAAAGAGATACTTAAAAAATTTTATTGGCTCACTGGCCGACGCTTCAACCTAAGCACATAGAACAAAATTACCCTGTATAAGACCGTAATAAAACCTGTCTGGATGTACGGAATCCAACTATGGGGTACAGCAAGCAATTCCAACATTGAAATTCTCCAACGCTTTGAATCAAAAACTCTTAGATCCCTTATTAACGCACCCTGGATTGTCACCAACGACACAATACATCGAGACATCAAGATTCCTAGAGTTAAGGAGGAAATTACTAAATGTAGCAACAGATACAGCATAAGAGTCAACCAACATCGAAACCGCTTAGTCACGGGATTACTTGATACATCGGATTAGATCCGCAGGCTGAAGAAACACTACTCGCTAGATCTAAGCTCAAGATTTAACTATTCATTCTTATTAAACAATATTTATTATTTATAATACCTTGTATAAATTATATTTATCTATAGTAAGTATCTACTTATTATAAGTAATTAATCATGCCACGGCGTCACGCCAGAAAAATGACTGAAAATTCTCAATGCGAGAATTGATTGTAATTTACTAACAAATAAAAAAAAAATAAAAAAAAAAATTATTTTTCCCATGTATGGGCAATTCGTTGTTAAGTTCTTCTCTGCACATTTGTCACACGCCGGATTTCTGTTGCAGTAATTTTTTGTGTGTCCATACTGCTGACACCGTATACATTGTGGTATGTCTTTTTTATGTCTAGGCAGCTCCACACTTATTATTGCGTTTAGAAATTTTTTAATTTCGAAGATTTCTTTGTTGTTAATTTTAGGTTCAAGTTCTATTAGGAATAGCGGTAATGATTGTTTAGTATCAAACCTGGTTATGTTATTTATTGTTCTTACCTGGTGTACGATTTTGGCTAGTTCCTCGCATATGTTGCTTGTATTTGTCTTCGGGTGTAATCCTCTGATTACTGCTTTGTAACTTTTATCAGTTTTGAGCTGGCAAGTGTGATACCCGGCGTTTTTCTCTCTTAGTGCTTTAGTCACTTTCCTAAAAGTTTCTGGGGTATTAGTTTGTACTTTTATCTGGTCCAGTTTTAGTTGTTTAATGCTGTAATTTTCTGTTCCTGCCGTGTTGTTTAATAGTTCAATGCGGAGGTCTATTATTTGGGCATCTTAGTGGATTGGTGGTGATTTGGCGATGTGGGTTATTGCTTTTTCAGTCGGGTCTGTTCCTATCTCTTCTGACAGTGCGCTGGAGGAGTTACGGAGGGTAATTTCTTGTAGCCAATGTTTCTTTTTTCTTCTGCAGCCCTCCTAACGTTTGTGTTTGATGTTATTTTTCGTTTTTTGTTGGAAGTTACCACCTTCCAGCTTTCATCCTGGTGTGATAGTTCATTGATGATATTATTCTCTTCATCATTCTTTTGTGTAGTTTCCATTTCTATTTCCTTTGTAGCTGAGCAATTATGATCTTCGTTTATTGATTGATTTAGGTTTGTATATCTACAGCTCTGTTTGTATAGTATGTGTCTCCTTTATTTGTCATTTTTATTGATGGTATTTGTTGCATCTTGGACCTACCACCATCTGGCGATGGGCGCCGTCGTTAGTCGCTTTGTTTTCCCCATTTGACGTACTTACGGAAGCACTGTTTCACACGTCCGTTTAGCTCGGCTGTTCGGGCGGACCTGCATATTTTAAAAAGTAAAAAAAAAAATTTCATTGTTGCATTAGTATTGCCTCATTGATATTTGAGTTCGGATCAAATTAAATTACTCGACCACCCAAGGTCTCCATGCATCGAGGGGAAAGATAGCGGAGATCATTATCGAGCATTCAATGCCGTACACTTGACTAAACCTTGAATTTCATGTAACGCCAATTATGGCATTGCCCGCAATCTTCCAGCTTTTTAAAATAGATATATACAGTGTCTACAATTCCTTTCTCTATATTAGTGTACTTATTTTTAATCTATATTCAAATTTGCAAACATTTTACTTTTTATATTTATCCTGATTTCTATACTTTCAATCAAAAAGATAAATTGCATTCGCGTATGTGTCTTTAGCGAGAACTTTAGCGAGAAATTTGTCAAGTAGTTGGCATCGCGATCATAATACTTTTATGTAACTCGAAAACTAACACCGAGCACCCGTTATATGTATAAGAAAGTTGTTCGAAATAACGACCTTGACAACATATTTCAAAGGAGATGAAATCAGTGAGGTGCATACTAAATACTTGCTGGATTATAGTGGACAAACATATTTTTAGTACAAAACATGTACTCGTTTCGTTATGTAAATTCCGAGGACTATCGAAATCGATTAACGTTGTTGCGAGCTATAAACGGTTAAAAATGGTAAAAATTGCAGTATCTTTAGGAGTTTAGGGCTATAACTGTAATAAATCTAAAGATTCTTATATTTTTTGATACCGTCCCTTTCTTCTGCATCAATCGATTTCGAGAAAACTTTCAGCATGTATATATATGTATATATGTATCTTAAATTTTCATGACAGGTTCAGATTAAAAAGTTGTAAGAAGCGGCCTTTGTTATTTCCTTCTCGATTTCGACAAATTGCAATTCTTCCAAAATTCTTTTACACACCACCTTTTAGAAGTCGTTTGACCCATTTTTTAAAAAGTTATTTCGTCTCGAAGGGTGTTCAAATACTTTTATGAGAAATCATACAATTTTCCTGGTCTCTCGTTGCAGTAGGCGTGTACGTATGTATGTGTGTACGTCTGAAACAAGTTTTGTAAAGAATAAGCATTCCGATAATATAGAAACAAAATATATTGCAGAGAAAATAGTAAGTAATTAATTAATGTACTTGATATTGCTATTAAAGCAATAATTAACAAATATATTCTGCACAAATGAAATCTTATTCTCAACTCAAACTCATTATTCTATTCATTGTTTCTGTACTGGAAATGGGTATATCTTGTTGCCAGTTATAGTTGTAGAATATTCTACTTGCAGAAAAGCGCAGATGTCTATAGCGAACTACTCCGCTTATACGCTTCGATTAAAATATATACCATGCACCTGTATTCAAGAATTTTTGCATTCGTCGTGTAGCATCCGGTGTCCAGCATCGATAATTGGAAGTATTACGTATAAGAAACGTCATTTGCAATTGCCATTTTGATTTATGGCCTAAAAACTGTCATTTTTATTGTCGTCACGGACAATATTTCGCAATAATAGTAGAAATATAATTGAACGCTCAAAATATTTCTATTTTCAATTATTATGGATGTATTACTTCGCATTGAAAATTAATGAAGCATATGGCTGTCCATTATACAAATAATACGGAGAGTACATATATATGATGTTACATGTTGTACCACGATACTAAATCTGCGAAAAAATGTAGAATAATTATTTCAAGTTTTTTTTTTTCGTGGCTCGACATCAGACATCGAGAGTACTTAAGTGATTATGTATGTTATATTAATGTCGAAAATAGGTATAAATAATCGTTCATCATGTCGGAACTTTAAATGTTTCATCGGCTTGTCTTATACTTGATTAACAATGGCATAAGATATATTGCCCAGATCTTGCCTAAATTCAACTTCACTTTCGATAACGATTGTGTACAATTTCTCCGAAATATATCACAGTCAAGACAACCTTCACAGCGATCATTGTCTCATCGTGAAAACCGGCCGCAGCAGATTAAAAAACGGAAGTATACCACCTTGAATGCATTTGGTATAGTTATAAGGTTATAGCCGAATAAAAAGTAGAGTTTTCGCGAATATCTCATCATTTCGTTAGTTGGTCGAACAAGACCAACAAGTTTCGATGGACAAGTTTCGTCTGTATCTTTTGTTACAATTATGTGTGCTGACGGCGTCTCAAAAGACGATTTTAGATTCGCCAATAAATTTGCATTATTATCGGCAATTTCGTAACTGGCTTTTCCAAAGTATCGGTATGTGTTTACTTAATGTGATTATTTTGTATAGTGACCATTTCCTACGATATATAAAAGGGAATGATGTGTAATTCTTAACTAATGTGTTTTTAAAACGGCGCAAAAGAAAAAGTGCGTTATTTTAGAGAAAATGTACACAGTACTAGTTAAACAGATATACAATGTGCGGAATGTTTATAACCTGTTTAGGGCCGAGTCGCATCACGGAAGATGATCGATGATACCGGATGTTACCAGAAATTTCTTAGCGCGAAAAAATTAAATGTTTCAATATTGTTTAAGGATGAAATGGTAAAAGTGTAAATTACTTATTTATTAATACTCCATTATCGATTATAAAGATTTGATCATCATGTGCAATAAAATTATTTTTAATGCTTTACAATATTTCATACTTTACACATCATACTCTAGAATACTACAGGTTCATTCATTATTCATTTCCATTTATTTGGCACCTGTGATGTTCCTCGAATTTTTTCTCGGCATACATGAAACATTGAAGCTAGTTTGCAAATTTCATTTTCCAATACCTTTTAAAAATATACGTTTGATATAAATTTATAAATAATGAAAATTAATATTTTGTTTTTGAACAGTATATTTCATACGCATTGATACTTCGTATCGAATCATTCGATATCAATGGTATCCATTACTTATATATGGTATGGATTACTTTGTGCATAATGCCATGTAAGGGAAAACGTACGATAGTAATTGTCGAAATGAAACGAGAGAAACTCTGAAAACTATAAAATTGGAAAATTATGTAGAAGATGGAAAAATATTTTTCTAACATTGAATATACTTTCGCTCTGAGCCATGCATGGTACTAAAAAACAGACATTTATAGGTGGTTTAAGTCACAAATAAAATGTAATTCAACGCAGTTTATCATATTAAACAACATCGCGCCATTTAGTGGGAAAAGTGTTATAGGACTCATAAGTACTTAAAACACTATTACATTTATGGCAATATCTTACCCTTGGCTGTCTTAATCTTGGAATTAATATTATTCTTTTTACAATATCTACGAGGTAAGATGGATATTAATTCAGATACTGAAAATCACGTTATATTTGTCATATAACATGGATATTAAATAAAGGGAAGTTTTCAAAGAAAATGATATCCAAAGTTTCAAAATCATTGATTCCAAATGAAGCGATGTACTTTTATCACTATTGTAAAAAAAGTCATGTATAATATGTTTCCTTTTGGGTGACTCTTTCAAAAAGCAGTTTATATGGAAAGTAATCCATGTACCGATCAAATTGTTCGCGGCATAACTCAATTTATAAGAAACTGAATTTACAGATATAATTTCCTAGTTCTAGATGAAATTATATTAGTAGCGAAATAGGAGTTCTCGTGATTTTTGCATTACTGAAAATAGATTTGATTCCATGTTTGTGTAAGTGAAATCACAAAATGAACTTCATCCAAATCGTAATAACTGAATCGTATGACCTAATGAAATATATTTTCTAGGAGCAAGTGAGAGATCACTCTCACAATCAGCGCGAAATGAAAGCAAATTTCAAATACAGGTTCCATCAGACGTTCCATTTCCTTGCAACGTTACAGGTAGTTAAATTTTTATTTATTATTGTTATCGAAAAGACGAAATCATCCTTAGATATTATTTTTTCGTATTCGCTTTTCTAACATCACTCCTAATTTATATTGCAGCAAGAGTGTTTTGCTTTGAAAATTTAAATTAATTAAACGCACAGAAGATTTAATACACTTTTAAGTTTATTTCTAATCTCTTTATAGTATTGTCATTTTTCGTGATTGATATTTATTTAATCGATACAACAATTATTCAAACATGGCAGGTCTTTTTATCACCAATTATTATTTTATCGCCATGTTTTTAAGTTGTCATTACATTTAAATAAATAAATTCATTATCGTAGCTTGGTACAATTGTTAGGATTTGTTGCTATCGCTCGATATAATTCCAGGAACTGAGTATCCTAAATCTTTTATTCTAACCCCTTTAGGTGGTAGGTCTCCCAAAGTTCCCGAGTCGGTTCATCGTTTGAGACCAGGTGACATAGATGTTATTGCCGCGATGGGTGATTCCTTGACAGCCGGTGCTGGAATCTTTGCAACTAATTTATTGGGGGTGTTCGTTGAAAATAGAGGCGCGTCAGCGAGCATTGGTGGTGAAGGAACTTGGCGAACATTCTTGACGCTTCCCAATATTTTTAAAGTACGTTATTCAAATTCTTTACTCAAAAATTGATCAGGTACATAAATTATATAATTAATCATAAAAGAGAATAACGCTTTCACAGTCGGCTCTTTTTATAAATAGGAATTTAACCCCAAATTATTGGGCTATGCACTTGGAGATTCTCTGACTATTCAATCAGCTTCGCAGTTAAACGTTGCTGAGATCGGTGCAATGTCCAGAGATATGCCATTTATGGCCAAACATCTAGTCAATAAAATGAGAAATGATACGAGGATAAATATAAAGAGACATTGGAAGGTTCGTATTTTAGGTAAAATAATGAGATAATAACATGAAATTAATATTAGCATTCTGTAATACATATTAGCACTGAATTTTACAATTATTTCGCCTGCTTGTGATTTCTTTCAAATCCATAATATTAGCAACATTATTGCTAGTAGTGTTGTAGTAAATACTACTATGTTTATTAAGGCTGAAAATGTATCGAAATATTTTTATAGATATATGAAAATTATATATAGTTTTCATATATTCGTTGTGGAATAAACAAACAGATAAGTATTTCATTTAAGTTTTATTAAAATAATTTTAAAAGTTAAGGGATATTTGTTTTATGTTAAGGGATTTCCTAGTTACCAGTGCAAATCAAAAGTGTTTAGAGCAAATATCAAATTGGACAAAAAGTTTTTTTCAGTTACTTTCATTTTTTATTTCACTGTTCAAATAATAAGGACCCTGTTTCTATGTTTTATAGTTGATCTCTTTATTCATCGGGCACAATGACTTTTGTAGTAATATATGTGAACTCCCTTCTCCGTGGTCTGCTTTGGATAATCACAAAACTGATTTAATTAATACTCTTACGTTATTAAGAGATAATTTACCCAGGACTTTTGTCACTATTCATATAATGCCTCACTTAAAGGAATTCGTTGCTGCGCGTCAAGGAAGAAAATCTTTGAAATGCTATATAACCACTACCATTGAATGTTCATGTTTGTTCGCTTTGCAATTCAGAGATCAAAGACAGGAGTATTATAAAATAATGGAGAGGTTCGTATAATTCAGAGAATTGCCAAAGCTTTTTGGATACCGCACGCTTAAACGAGTCACCTGCCAAGATTTTCTAATGTTATACAATATTTATTTCATATTGCAACATTTACAATATTATTATTACATAATTGTAATCAATTTTATTACAAAAAGTCAGTATAAAATGACACAAGTTGACTGCCACTTATTCGATGGCAGAATTTCACGTTAAAATTATCTTCAACAACTGGTACGTTTTCAAATCTATAACTAGTTAACTCTAGTTGCTTTCAGTTTTCTACTTTAATTTGAATTGATTAATTTTGATGAACATTAAATCAATATGCATACATATATTTATTATTTTAGCTTTGTACTTCCGATATTAGTTAAATTTGATGAGGATAAAAGTTACATTTATCTTACATTTCGCAAAATTCGGACACGAAGAATTTTTCAGCGGTCTACATTTCGAAATAGACTATTTGACTCGCTATTAGTACAGTGAAATATATCGTGTATTTAGGAGAACCTCATCTAGTCATCAGAGAAAGATTTTCTTAATGATAGTATTCTCATTTGTAATTTGACAATTTGTGTGCATTATTTATTTCTGAAAATTATTTTGTTGTATTTCTTCAGTTCTTATACTTGTTCGTTGACTCAAATGACATTGCCATATTACCTTATGGTTATTCGAATCAGTTCCTCGTTTTTGATACTTTCCCTTGCTAGACCTAAATTATACGTGAAAAATTAATTTTATCTGACAATACACGTGTGTGTGTATAACAAGTTTGATTATTCTGTACAAAGTTCAAGACTGAGATGTTGTGAATCTCAACAGCTTAGATGATTGGAATAAACCGACGTCGCTATATTTCTCTGATAGATTTTATATACCGACATCGATTCTATGGTGCATATGAGGAATATGCAGATACAATCTTGCCCAAATTTTTTAGGTGGCAAGAGTTGGACGAAGAAATCGCCAATTATCCAGAATTTCATAAAAATGACTTCGCTGTTATAATTTTACCAACACTTAAACATGCGAAGATACCGCTTGCCAAGGATGGATTCGCCGATTTATCGTATTTTTCTGCTGATTGCTTCCACCTAAGTCAAAAATCTAATGCGATATGTATGTATAATGGAGGAGCTTGTGTAATACCATGACTTTTATATTAATAATCAAATGAAAATTGTTTCATGTGTATCAAGTGGCAAATAATCTGTGGAACAATTTGTTAGAACCAGTTGGCAACAAATCTTCTGCTTGGACCCCATTATATGCAAGATTTTTATGTCCTACTTCGGAAAGACCATTCTTGATGACACGTGAAAACTCGCACAAGTTTTTCTAAATTCAAGACGCGTCTGTGATTTGATTTCAAGATTAAAATTGTGGACATTAAAATTTAGTATAGTAGAATCAAAGTGACATTTTAATCCACAATCGAATTTTATTAATATATCATACATTTAATTTTAACTAATAATTATTTCTTAATTTGATAAAGTATATCTGTTCAGATATCTCTGTTATTGCATATGATCTCATCCCGAACTTTATGTATTTCACATTTGCATTCACAGCTGCATTTCTTACTTTATATCTCGTAGTAATCTTTATCAGCGCTTTTATGAAACGTCTATGCTAAGTACTTTCATATATGATTTCATGATTTTAGAAAGAAAGGAGTGTAGAATGGAGGAATTTTTATATTTCGAACGATGAATGACTGGGAATGCTTGAGAGATATTCAATGTGATTTTCAGTTATTTATTTGTCTTCCGTTTTCTATTCTTTAATCGTTACCTGTTTGTTTTGTTCCTCTTCATTACTGTCGCGATAAAGTAAACAATTAGTTACGAAATTATTATTCAGCAAAGTAAAAATTGTTTAATTTTGCGGAAAAATAAATTTCCTCGGCAGTTAGCCATACTATTAATAATACATATTATTAACAATTATAAATAATACAAACCATACTATTCCATTTTGTATTTTTGAAAATAATATTGTAAATAAAAAAGTTCGTACAACTATTCTAATAGTATTTCCAAATACAACTACTATGTGTAAAATAGTTTATAGAATATAAATTTATGTTTCCAATTATTATTATTACTTCTACTAATTTTATTATTTATTATCATGTAAAGAGACGAACAAAAGTTAAAAGAAAATTCGAGTTTCTCGAATTAAATCACTGTTCTACGATGGATTAGGCTACTTTACTTTAAAAGTAAAAATTGTTACTAATAATTTATAATAGCACAAAGTGAGACAGCCCAAACATCAGTAGTTGTTCTTCTACAAATACTAGTTCATTTAGTTTATTGTTTACTTTATTGCTTATTTCCACTAAAATTGCGAAACATTTTACTTTCTACTACCATGTTTCAGTTTTCTAACCCCAGAGGAGAGTACTTCGTGTACTAGTAGAAAATAATAGGTTATCTAGAAGATAAATTATATCAATAAAATGATGGAAGTCGTAGAGCCAAATGGCTATGCTTTAAAAATTTAGGAAGGACAAGCGTGTAACTCGCTTACACAATCCAATCAATCTGGATTTTTCATAAAAATATTAAGAAACCAAAATTGGGGTTTTGTTTATATATTGAGGAACACAGTAGGAGCTTCACTTCGTTCAACCATTATATAGAAATGACACAAATGACATTACCACACACCGATATAGTGTGTCAAACATATGACTTTAAAAAGATAGAATATTTCTACTGTAATAAAAATCATTAAAAACGAGTTCTTTACGGTGCTAATTGTCGAAAGTACAAACGTATCAGAAACTAAAAATTTATATATTTTACTAAGATATGTATTTACACGAAAGCAAATACAAAAATAATTATCAGATCTGATTCAGGTTAAGGACAATACATCAGAAAATTTATATAGGTACTGTTTGTTCGACCATTCGCGGAGAGACGCGATCGCGAGAAAGCACGTCGACGGGAGTCGTAAATCCCCGTTACGATTAGATAATCGACGCCACGAAATGATCGATCCCCTTCTTTCTATTACGATAATAGGGGTGGTTCAAATGAGTTTGCACTGATTTAACACATATAAATTAATGTTTATTCCAATAACTTTGTAAAGAAGATATAAATTGATAAGGTATAATTGAGTTTCGATTGATAGCCAAAGTTACAATGTGTAGTATGCGACGTATGCTTAGATGCATAAGACTTAGGTTCAAAGAATGCATAAAGACTGACTTTCGCGATGGGTGGGTCTAACGCATGGGACCATCGGATTTCTTGATCACAATTTTGACTAGGAAAGTAAGGACAATAGACATCGCTTCCGATTGGATAAAAGAAGGTTGGTGGACTAGGAAGGGTATTAACCGCCCTCGATAGAAAGTTGCTAGTGGGAAGTATCGTATGTGAGAAAAACTAATTTTCCTGTGTCTTCCCGTAGTAAACAATAAGCTTTAGAAACAATTCAGTAAAGAGATGTTTGTTCGGTCTGAAGGACCTTAGCTAGAAAATTCCTGAGATTTATGATAGGTCCTTAAGACTATTGAGGGTACGCAGTAAGGATGTGCGAAATTTTGGTTGTACCTCGCCTGTACGGGCGAATCGGGAGCGCTAAAGCCCAAGCCTGGACGGACCTCGTCCAGTCAGTCGAATCCGACCCGTGGGGGCGGCCGTACAGGATGGTGATGAAGAAACTGCGTCCAAGAGCCCCACCACTGACGGCACATATGGATCCGGCATTGTTGGAAGAGGTCATTCGCACATTGTTCCCACCACAAGAGGACAACCGCGCACTACCTCGACTTGTTGAATCTACTCTTGCTCAGGAGGCTTCATAGGATGACCGCCGTCAGGATTGTAAAGGGATACCGGACGATATCATATGCGTCAGCGACTGGTCTGGCGGCGTCTCCTCCGTTCGAGCTCCAGGCCCTGGCGCTCCGACGGGGGTACCATCAACTGGCGAGACTCGAGACCTGGGAACTGTGGCCGGAATTCAGCTCGCCACCGAGGATACCAGGGCCGTTGGAGCGATCCTACCGAACTGGGAGACCTGGCGGGTTCCCGCTGACATACAGGATGCTTACCGGGTGTATACCGGGCATGGAGCGTTCGGGGAGTTCCTGCTAAGGATTCAGCGCGAGGTGACTAACACGTGCCACTGCGAGGAAGAGGAAGACAAGGCACAGCACGCGCTGGAGTTCTGCCCGGTGTGGGAGGAACCGCGCCATGTCCTACGACTAGATATCGGCGAGAGTTTGGCCCGCGAGGAGATCGTAAAAGCCATGCTGAGAGGACAAGAGAAGTACATCGTTGTTCACTCCTACTGCGAGCAAGTCATGCTCGCAAAGGAGCGCGCCGAGAGAGAAAAAGTGAGAAGACAACATCCATCGAGGGTGCCATCACGCCGAAAAGGGTCTGGCCTCCCATTCGAACTTGCACGACGGCTCAGGCAGCTTGGCGTTAGGAGAAGTGGCCCCTCCTAACGACCTAATCAACCAAGGCTCCCGATTACATCATCAATGAGAAGACGAAGGAGTGCCCTAGCAGCAATACGAAAATAGATGGTCCCGGGGGCTCTCCTACCAATCGTCAGGACGATCACCGTGGAGGTTTTAGCCAGTACGAATCCGGCATTACCCGGCGCCCTCTCCCCTAATCTACTAACTTTTTACCAAACTGTTCGATTGACGATCGCCTCGGCTCTCGCGACATGTATGCGATTTACCCGCTAACTCCTAGGCCTTTTGTCCGCGATACTACACTATTGTAATCCAAGTTACAGTATAATTCGCCAAAAGAATGTACCTATTGTATGTATTCTCAATGTAATGTAATGTAATTCTCAATTAGAATTGATTGTAAATAGTCTACCAAGTAAAAAAAAAAAAAAAATTACGATGCATGGTTAGTAGCTTTCAAGTCGTAGAGAAGAAGATTATGGGATTTGCAGACGTAAATCATCCTGCGAGACGTTTTTTAAGAAAAATCATAGATTGAACATCAAATCTGCATGCTCATTAAAATCCGTAACGTCGTATCGTAAACTGCTCTAGGGTGTTTTCAAATAGAGAGGATTAGTATTTCCTCTGAACTGTCTCTTTCATAAATATTTAATAAAGAAATATACATGTAAACAACTTTTTTGCAAGTTTACACATCGTAGCAAAATCACTGCGGTGACCGGACTGTTCCCAGATAAATCATAACAAAAATAGCAATATTCGCAGAAAAACCACATACGCATTACAAATTTATAAGCTGTCAATAACCGTGGTGATAATACGTTGTCTTGTATGAATCACATAAAACTTCCGTACATACAAATCATCGGTCATTTATATTGCGATATTCACATGCATACATATGAAATAAAACACTATAACCTATTTATATTTAAATTAGATAAAAACCTACCTATTACTTATTATGTGAAATAATATTTTATCTAGCCTGAATGTCACATCTAGTCTCTATTTCGTCGATTATATCATATATTTTAAAGCCGACTGGTCAAAGAACAACAAGGTTTGTGAGTAAACAACTTGAGAACCAAAGTGAGCCCTTACAGCAAATGAAAGACTTCTAGAAAAGTTTTACCTTACAACTATCTTATTTTAAAATTATTTATTTTCTATCATCATTGTTTATTGCTCAGTAGACTTTTCAATGGTAAATTATTATTGCTAACGAATAACTATCTCGTAACATTTGTTTGTTGCAGGATGAAAGAGGTTTAATGTTGTCATTATAATGGAAAATTGATCATAGTCAGTGAGAAGATTTAATGTACAAAATATTCGTTGTAAACATTATTTTTTTCTATATAATTGTTTTGTTGTTCAGTACAACAAGGACAACACATAAGGGCACGTCGTAGAATTTTTGTGGAAAAACTAATAATTGAATATTTCAGTGTACCATATATTTTATGTCTTATTTAAGTAGGTTCTTTGAATATACACTTGAAGATAATACATAAACATTCGCAAAAGTTATTTTACTACAAACATCAAGGAGTACAGGAATCGTCACCTATGAATTGCTTACAGCTCTGAAATCATGCGCGTATAAATACATGCTTTTTTATTAAAACTTTATAGGAAAGACAAGCAATGTCATAAACGGATTTATTTAGAAAGGAAACGAGTGAAAAGACCAAATGAAACGGATGATGAATCCCTTTTTCATAATATTGTATTTATATTCCTCTGGTTTAAGCAGACAAAATAAAGTTCAAATAGTTAGTACACGATACAGTATATTATCAGTAGTAAGATCATTATACCGGACATTTTGGTGATCTGATGTATCCAGTACAACCTGAAATAACCGAAAATATATGTATTTATATTAGTTCCTGTTTCTGTATACGAAGATACTTTTATACACACCTTGATAACCGTTGTCGGGCTGTTGGCTGAAACTCTTCTTTTAAAATAAATTTCTTAATTCCCATCAGGTAAATTGCAACGTACTTCTCCCAATCCATATCTCGTATATCTAATTTGACCATATCGCTGTCGTTCAACATTTTCACTTTTCTCACCAAGTCGGAACAGTTATCCCTTTGGAAAGTCCATTCGTTCATGGTGAAATGTGTTACTGATGTGAACAGCTTGTTGCCATTTCTGAGAAGTTTCATCATTCTGAAATATCAGTTTTAATTATTATTGCAGATGAACACAAAGATTATCCCAGAAAGATTGTCCTCGTTGTTCGAGGTTCGATGGAATACTCACATTGGTTTGCTACCTCGAAGTCTTAAAAATGCATCTATGACGTACGCAGGCAAAACATAAGGAATTACACTCAGAACGTTGAAAATATATTTATTAGCTATCATGGGACAACCCGGGTACCATAGCGTATCGTTCAGTGGCGTTTCTATGCTACATTTCACAATGGCATCTTTCATCTGACCCCATCTTTCCAATTGAAACAATTACATTTGTATCGTTAATTAATTGAATTATGTTTAAAGTAAAGTTTATTATTATCCGGGTATCTGAGCAAATATTATGCAATTTAAGTAAATATTATATTATATCACTATTTTTCTAAATTAATATATTGAGAGCAAAAGTGGACTTTTGTATTCCACGTTTGTTTGCGAATTGTTCACATTACTTAAATAAACTGAGTTTTTTAGAACACTGTAACGATCGAATTACATGAGTTGAAAAAGATTCGTAACACATTTTACCTAAAAGAATTAACGTTAGTCGTGCAGTTGTAAACTTTAACTTTGTGCTCAGGATGTAGCGTGACATGCCATGCAGTACATATTATCATGTCGATTACGAAATCGACGGGCACTACGTCTAATCTTGCATCTTTCCTACCCCGTATTGCTATTGCGCATCCTCTACTGATTAACAGAATGATACCTGGTAACATTAAATTGGTTTAAAAATTATTTGTGATTTTCGATTAGCAGAAATGTGGCACTAAATAGATTGGAAAGAATTCTCTGAACAACAAAACACTTGAACTATAATAATGTTGATCTAGTGGAAATTCTCTCATTTAGCTTCCGACAAACCAACAGATTAACTCCGCTTTTCTGAAATGTGACGAGTATTGAACATTATCAGTGAAAAAGATTTCTGAAAATACCTGTTATTGCAGAAATATTCTGTATCCAACCAGGACATGGTTCTTCCAGAGAAGCACCAATTATGCTTGGCCGTATTATCGCAACTGGCAGGTGTTTACTCTTGTTCGCTACAATCTGCTCTGCTAAATTCTTACTGAATGTGTATGTGTTTGGATAGGTTTTTAAAACCTTTTTTTCTATTTGGTTGATAGACGTTTTGTCGAATTTGTCACATATATCGATCACCTCTGAAGGTTTCAAGCTCGTGCTGCAAATTGAATAAGTGAAGGTATGCTTCACGATATAATTATAAATACAATATTCGTAAACCATGGAACAACGTTTGCGTATAACTTATTCTTACGTATAAACTTTTTCCTCAATATCATATAGATTCGCATTACTAAAAGCTGTGCTAACGTGGACGAAGCTAATCGGGTGCTTTAGTTCATTCCAAAGTTCGATGACACGAGCAGTACCTTTCGTATTCACATTAACAGCCACGTGTAACGATTCGTCGAATCTCACAGTGGCCGCGACGTGAAACACTATGTTTACTTTCTCTAACAGCAGATTTCTATCTTCTCGCGAAAGACCTAAATCTGGCAGACTCACGTCACCTTTAACTGGGTAAACTTTGTGGAAAACTGAGGGGTGTTTTGCTTTCATGTCATCGTAAATCTGAAGACGAAAAAGTACCAGTTCAATTCCAGAAAAGGAAGTTAACCTATTTGGTTCCTGACAGGCTTAAATATTGAAAGAAACAAGAATAATATTTACGAACGGGGTCATCTATGAGCTTCTTAAATCGTTGTTCTATCGTTTCGTCCGTTTTTGGACGAATTAGTATAAAGATGGCAGCGATGCGCGGACACACGCGCACCAATTTTTCCAGGAGACCTTTTCCAACGAAACCGGTTGCTCCAGTCACAAGGATCCCATTACCGGCGTAGAATATCTCGAGCGAATTCGTCTTATTCAATCCTTTAGTGCTCCCATTTTCATTTGTTTCTTCATTGTTTGTATCCATGTTTCGAAATCTTCACAATTTCAATCCTAATATTTGCCATAGATTAGCATTTCCAACAACTAGTAAGTGGAAAAATGTTTTATATGACATAGAAAATTGGTTATAGTTGAGACCTTTTTGTATATTACTTTTTAAAGAAGTCTACGGATAATCTTCACAAAGAGAAACATAATTCAACAATTATGGTTTCGTTTTGCATAAACCAAATAATTGCGATATGACAACGGTTCTTCCATTGTAATGTAAAAATATTTTTACTACATGGTAGATTTTTATCAAAAAAAAAAAAAAAAAGGAAAAGTTAAAAGAGGTATTCAACGCAATAAATACAACTTTTCATATGGCTGTTCATTAATTTGCATTATTATCCATTACTCCATGAAACGATACCTTTTTCAATTCTTCGAAAATAAGATTAAACAATATTTATGTAGTTTCCTTTGCCTTCCTCATTTTTTATTTTTGGTGTATGTATGTGAATATTGTAGTACGCAGTGATCAGTAATTTATGTTTAAAAATGTGTGTAGTTCATGCGAAACAGTGTTCGATCATATTTAGTAGCACCTGAATTCTTGATGCGTATGTGATTTTTTGTGCACACGCGTGGAAGAAGCGATCGCGGTGCTTATGTGGAATCTGCGTAAACATTGTTTATACGTGTTTTTATATATTAATTATTTATGGGACAAAACGACGCATATTTATATATCTCAATGTGTAAACAGGTTTAATCTACAGTTGTTGATTTTTCTTAGGAAACATTGCGCGGGATGGTTTACATCTCTGAATATCATAGTCTTCTTCTCTACGATTTGCACGAGGTAAGCTGTTGTCCATCTATCGTTCGTGTGAAAAACAAAGCTCAATTATCTTGTTCTCCATTTTCATCTTAGTTTAGTTTCAAGAATATGCTATATTTTTATATTATCATGATTGTGTATATTATATTGCATTATGTTCTACGTTATTTAGTTTTGTAGTTTTCTGTCTGATCTTTACAATGCCTTTGTTTTAGAAGTTGCTGTTTTATAGAAATTTGATACGTTAAATATTGTACACACACATATATATATATATAGTATACAAGTGAAGAAAATTATTATAATTAACATAGCTAACAACAATTTCTAAAAATATCGTACATAACGTCTTTTTAACACTTGAATGTGATGAAAGGATGTTTACGTTCTAATTCGAAGAGATGTTTTGTCGCATCTAAATAATTAACAAGTACATTTATAAAGAAAGTGATAAATAAAATAAGAGAAATATATTCTATCACAATATAGAATATTTTACTTGAGCTTAATAATATAATTGTGTAATACATAATTTCTCCACTATCATTTCATAGTTTCTTTTATGTAGAATCAATATTGCATATGTATATTTCAATTTCATTTGCGTTTGTTTCAATTTATTTTACTACAAGCAAGGGATCTTTACCATTTAAAATATAAAATGATTAAAATATTTCGCATGTTTAATGTAGTCACCGCGCAGCGTATTTTCAGCTTTGATAAATCCGAAAGATCGAAAACAGTTCTAACAATAACTTATAAAAAACCGTTCTTAAACTCAATTTTTTCCACAAAATAGCCGGAGTTTCATGCAACTATCACACAAAGGCGAATGTTTCGATCACCTCTAATGACTGGTTGTAAATTATTGAATAACCACAAGAATGAGCCATTTTTACTGTGTAAAATGTAAAATACAAAATAAAAATTTTAAAATTCAAAAACTTCATTTAAACTATTGCAGTAAATGACCTGATAATATTTTTGCTATATATGATACTGGTAATGATGGATGATAGCTAATAGAAGACACAATTGAATACAGAATTACAAGGAATCTCCTGTTACCTGTTGCTAATTCCACTGCGTATTCTTCGCCAAAGATCGAACAATAATGCGTCTCCACGATAATAGATCCCAGAAAGCCTGTCGCAGTACTGTAATGATCACGATATAATACTCCTTTAGATACTCATACTTTTAGTAACTCCATCCTACTACTGAAACTGTATAACGTCACACATGAATGATCCGATTAACATTAGAATTTAAAGTAGAATTTTGATTTTGAATTGAATTTGAATTTTAATGACATTCTTACTGTATGTAACATTTTATTAGTCCAGATGAAAGAGAAAATATTTGAATTGCAAATTCCATTTCATATTACGAACTATGTATTCTGCTGGGATTAAATAACACACAGTCAGTATGAAATCTATTCACGCATTACTTTAACAGAAATTAAAATTATGGTACAACATCAACATCTAATAAGAAATTCTTAGGAAGTGAAAGATACATACATATTCTTACAGGTCTACAAAATAATGTAGTATCGTGAAAAACAGGCCTAGTTATAGATCGACCAAATCGTAAAAACAGTGTTGTCTGCCCTTTAGCTGTTAGTTTACATCGAAGAAAAACCTATGTGACTAAAGTCACATAGTCCTTGCGCAGCACGAGCGTAATGAGACTAGAGTGAAAACAAAAGAAACGAACGTTAGAGGAGAGGCAAAAGCGTGCGACTCGAGTGGTGGGTGCAAATCGAGTGTCAGAGTTAGTCGAGAAGTCGAGCAATACAGTTGTAAGAGCCTTTAGCGCTGTTTGACATAGAGTGTGATTTTAGTACTTAGTTCCAGCTAAACTACCATCGTTTTCTATCCAATTATTATCTATATAGTCAATCTATTGTAAATAAATTATAAATAATCGGGAAAAATTTATATCTAAATTCCCCGATACTACAATAATTAAAAAAAAAAAAAGAAGGATTCGATACCTGTTTCTATGGTGAAAATATTAATAATTATCTAGCTAATGCTAAATATATATGTGCAATATGTAGAGTTAGCGTTTCATAGGATACAATGTATATATCATATTATAATATAGTATAATCATTTCAAGAAGGTTTCCTTAAATAAATGAAAAAAAATTTTATAAAATAGTCATTAATTTGATAAATTCAATGCCACGATATTTGCAAAACATAATGGAATCAAAACGAAACTTTACTAACAAGAAAAGGTCGCGAATGGGCAGACTCTGATTTTAATAAAACGTGAGACTTGAAGAACAGCGTGAAATATTAAATACGTATTATGTTTATGAGGGGTAATCATCCTCTAAAGTTCAAGCCTTAAAAGGCTACCACGAAACAATTAAAAATAGACAAAAATTTGTTAATAAAAATGTAAACGTATAGGAAAAGTACTACAGTTAATAAGAAATTTTCAAAATTGTTAGAAAAATCACTCGGTAATGTCTATTTGAAAAATTCCGGCATCAATGCATATGACAAAAAAAATTTGCACTTTTTGTGACGAATGTTACTATGTATTATGCATATATACGGTTTCTTCTTTAGTTAATGTAAATATCCTATTTATATTTTGCCATTATATTTTCTTTTATTACGATGGCCGACATTAACGCAGCTTAACAGATAAATCTACGATAGTAATGATCATTATTGTTATCGTTCGAGAATTTATTGAAACTAATAAGTATTATAATTTTCTTATATTTTATAAATTACATGCATTTTCTTGTGAGCAAAGTCCAGTGGCGTCGAATATGGTGAACGGGGTACTCCATGAGAAGCGGGTCTGCATTCTGTTCGCAATAATACAAATGTTTCATTCAAAAATTTACGAACTGGTCGACTATGACGTGAATCAATCGACTATGCCGTAAACAATCGTGTATGGAATAGGTAGAGTTTAGCCTGTGCTTTGACTTTATACTGCTTTAAATTTGCTAAATAAATGAGGTCGTAAATGTCACGTAAAAAATAAAAAAAAGGAATTTTTTTTATAAAAAAAGAAACTTTATTTCTTTCCGGTCTACAATACNGCTTCCGAGCTCTAGGCGCGACTGTTCAAGACTGACTTGGATTATTTTAGGGGGAGTATTTAGATTCTTTTATTCGTGGGAGTGGGAAGAAGGGCTTGGACGATATATTTCGGAGAACGGATAGAGTGACCGGATGTTATCCCGATGCTCGCTCATGTTAAGGCGCTTGGAATTTTGCTATCTTATCGCTTTGTTTAGTCGGATTTCGTCTGTGACATAAACGTAGAAATCGCAAATATAATACACATGCCATTGATACCGGCACATAATTCCATTCTCGAGTAAACCTTTCGAATTATTGCATGTGGTTTTTTGCGAGTCCAAATGCTGGCATTTGTTAATTGAGGTGTTACTGCATTGATCATATAGTCCAAAAGCGTAGTTGCAACTTAAGTAGCACCCAATGATAAAAATTTCGCCAAGTGACATAGTAGCAACACATCCGACTGGCTGTGGAAACGACCAACACAGTAAACATACATAGAAAGGATATAACCTAATAAACACGATGATGGAACCCCGCTGGGGGTAACCATCCATATGTTACATTTTATTCACCAAGATAAAATATTTTACCAAATGTCCTACTAGACAAATTGTAAAATTTTAAAATAAAAATAAAAAAAAAGTGACATAGATATTTGAAGTGCTTGAACACTTTAAAACTGTAAGTTTTGTCTCTAACTATTTATATACACATTGGCAAATATGCATGAGTGAAGGCGACAGGTAATCTGTTCTTGCTTAGGAATGCACAGCCGATTTGACCTTTGATACGGATTTAAACATCGCAATATTAAGTTCTTGCTCACCAAGTTCACATAGTCATTGTAAATCGTATCGTTGGTTAATCTTTTGTCTACATGTAAAAGTTTTCCGTTATCCCTGTATTCTGATATACGTACAATTTTCTGCTGCTTCATCGATAGTAAGATATTTCCCTTAGTAAAACTAAATGTCAATATGAATTTTAACATTTGTTCCTCAGAGAAGGGGTCATTTGCGATCCATGATTCTTTTGAGACTCTTGTTCCTCGCGACGAGTAAAGTAATAAAAAAGTTAGACTTTGAATTTCATGGTGAAGATCGTTTTTGAACAAATTATTTTTTACAAATCTTCACTGATCCGAAAGTGTAAAATTACGACGATTTATTTTCTTTACACTTACTCTCTGCACACCCTGTACAATATATATATGTATTAAATATTACGGGATGTGTTTCTTCGTTTCGCAATTTTTTAATAAATTTTATGAATGACAAATCTGAGCAAGCGCAACATTGAATGCGCGGGTAGAGCACAGAAATAGAAAAACATAACAGGAAAAAGCGTCAACATACTCACGAATCATATTAATATGCGAATGCATTCGCTGATCATTAGTTTCTACTTGCGTATAATCGGCCACCTTACGGCGCGGTGGT
This sequence comes from Bombus breviceps, assembly GCA_014825925.1. Lineage (NCBI taxonomy): Eukaryota > Metazoa > Arthropoda > Insecta > Hymenoptera > Apidae > Bombus > Bombus breviceps. Next base: position 5,253,664 of record CM026195.1, on the reverse strand, counting down.
CAAAAAATGAAGCATAGTCCCATTCTTATTTAATAATCACAAACCTAATTACAGATGCACGCTCGCACTAACGTCAACAAAATGTTATTTTGTTCAGGAGCACTGTCATCGCACCGTTCTTTTAAATTATTTTTCTTGTCATACATACCTTGTGACAAAATGATTAAAAAAAATCATTTTCAAATCCGTGAAATATCATTTCCAGAAATTCGTCCACCTTTTGTTGAAACGAATAACGTGGACCTGTAGAACAGCTACATCCTCTCTCATTTCGATGACTTTTGAACACATTATCGAGAATATGGCTCTAAACAACTTTTTCCTGTATATGTAACTTGTTACGCCACGAGGCTTACCATAGGCCGTATTCTTAACCGTCGCTCGTCGCTACAATGTCGCAGACGGGCCGTTTCAAGCGGCCGGACAAATATACAACGTATCGGCCGATATCAACAAAAGCGAGTTCGAGTTGGTCCATTATTTTAACTACACACAAAGGTGACACGCGTGATCATGGCATGATCATGGCGTGATCAGTGGCGTGATCGGTGGCGTGACCCGAGCTGGTGGGGGTCGCCACCCAGATCACAAAGGGACCATCGAAGGGCAATCAGTATCGATCGAGGATCCCAACGAAATGCACTAAAACTGTCAAACGAGCAAAACCTAAGTCGCTTAGTCTCTCAATGACACAGAGCAATTGTAAAGTCGAGTCGAATTAATGCATCAATTTAACTGTACAATCGTTAAATAATCATTGACGTGCCTTTGTATTTTGATTTACATTTACATCAAATATACCATTTTTGTTAATCCTGTTAATTCAGTGTTAACTTCATTTAACCACCTCTGTTACCTTAACCGAAACAGGGGAACGACTAATTCGCGGCGTCTCACATATCTATGTCCAGCGATAACCCCTCCACAAGAGCCAAATCCTTAATATAAGAGCCCTCCCGAGTCAGTACTCGATAGTTTAGTTCAGTCTACTCTGTTCTGTCGTTACTCTGTCAGTTTGTAATAAAATTTCTTGTCATAACTAAAGTACCAATATTTCACTTTACTTGCGGAACGTTAAATAACCTCGATTCGACGTGACAACAGCGTACGTGCTGGTATTTGTTGCCCGTCCATCTTTTGTTTATGGTATAAACAGGGTGTTCAATGTAAAACAACTTAAGGGCTGATTCTTGAAGCTAGAATAAAACAAAAATCAAGAAGAAAAAAATTGCATTTTCTGTTTTATTTTTGAATTATTGACAATTAAAAATCGGCCGAAATATCACTGTGCGCGAGTAAATCTCCTTACACGAACGAAAGTAAGTCAGCTCAAGCAGCGGGGTACACGGTGATCATCAAATCGAACGATAGATGGGCAGCAGTTTATTTTGTACTACAAACTATGATACTCGGAGATGTAAACCATCCTGCGTAAAGTTTTCTAAGAAAAATCATCGCTTATGAAAATTATGCTTACTCATTAAAATCCATAACAGCATATCGTAAACCGCTTTATGATATTTTCGAATAGAGAGGATTAGTGGCTCCTCTAATCTTTTGTCTCGATAAATAATTAATAAACAAAAGCACATATAGACAGTGTTTGTACAAAGTTCACACACGTGCTGCGAGTGTGCAGGCTATTCACAAAAATGTCGTAATGAAAATAGTAATGACCAGAGAAAAACTACACGTGCACTAAATATACTTGAGCTGCTACTGAATGTGGCTGTACGTTGCTTTACATAAACAACAAACGATTTCCATACAAATTACTGTCCATTCTACATTATAATATTCAAATGCACATACATGAAATAATAAATGAAGAAACACGAAAAAAGCAACAAAAATGTTATTTAAGCTTTTACTCGAAGGATTAATTAAGGTATCGTTTTATGCACTAATGTGTAATGTATGTCGAATGACACTATCCTTGCAAGGAAGTTCTAAGCAATTTTAAATACATCTGGTGTGTAGCCCATTTGTTTCCTCTATACACATACCCAAACTTGCTTTTAAAAAGAACACCTCAAATATTACATATCAATTTTCTGTGAGCAGTCTGTGTTCGGGATTTTGGCTGACCCTCAGTTTACGATACGGACACCACAATTGCCTTTTTTGGCAAAGTCCGAAGTTCCTACCTCCCAAATTATAAACATGAAGATGCGCACCTCATCAGGAAGCTAATTAACACCCTAAGTGTTCGATGGGTTCGCTCTAAAGTAAACAGCTGGTATCATTCAGCAACACCAAAGAAGATTAGAAGGAATAGTTTCCCACCTTACAAAAATCATGGTGACTAGGAAAACCCTAAGACAGAGAGCAAGTATATAAGGACCAGGCGAGATTTCTTCAGGGAGTCTTAAACAAGTCTTCAAACAGTCTTCAGCACATAGTCATACGCTGTAACATTAATCTACCTGCACCTTGAGCTTTAACAGTGCTCACGGTTCGCGATATCAACCGACCAGGTGCAACCTGACTAATCGCCATCTAGTTGAGAATTTGCATCAGTCTGCACACTCGCGGCACGTGTACGATTTTCCCAGAGTGTGCGAACTTTGTACAAACATTTCTTATATGTGCTTTTGCATACTAATTATTTATCGAGGCAAAGGTTTAGAAGGAACATTAATCCACTCTATTCGGAAATTCCATAGAGAAGTTTCAGACATGCCGTTACAAATTTCAATGAGTAAACGGGTTTAATCTATAATCGATGATTTTTACTCGATCGCACCACGCCGACATACAGCCGGCACACTCCGACGCCGGGCCCGCCCAGCCGATGCAGCAGAGGCGTCCTAAGGCATTCGCCGTCACCTCGACAGATGGTGCCAGGCGCCTGAAATGAGCGCCGAAGGTAAAGTGGCTGTCGAGGATCAGGCCCAGATACTTCATGCTGGTTCCGACCTCGATCTCAGCCCCCTCCAACCTCAGGTGATAATCCGCTGGAGGCGTCCCATGATCGGCCCTGCGGCAAAACCACATTGCCTCAGACTTCTCAGGGGACATCCTCAGCCCCAATCTCTTGATCTCGGCGACCACGCAGGCCACTGCCAGCTCCGCCAGACGGACGATTCAGCCCCACGCCGTGCCCCAGACGAGCATCAACGTGCCGTCGCCGTAGCACGTCAGCGCCGAGTCCGGAGGCCTCGGCGCCCGATGCATCGCGTCATACGCGATGTTCCACAGCAATGGACCCAATACCGAATTCTGCGGGACCCTGCGGTGCACCGCCATCCCGGTCATCCCTCCGCCCCGGACAGCATAGACGATGCCCCGGTCCCGGAGAAACGCCCGGGCCACACTCCGCAGGTACTCGGGTACACGATGAAACTCGAGGGCCCGGCATATCCTGCGCCAGGGGATGCTGTTGAAGGCGTTGACTACCTCCAGCGACACTGCCAACGCCACGTAACCACGCCGCTCGGCCCCCTCGACAAGGAAGCGGACACGGGTGTCAGCGACGGCCGTAGACCGCCCCCTCCGGAAGCCGAACTGTCCGTCGTGTAGTCCGGGAACACCCCGGGACAAATGCGACTCGAGGCGGGCAGCCACCACTCTCTCCAGCAGCTAGCCAGCCTCGTCCAAAAGGCACACCGGCCGAAAGGCCGAAGGCGAGTCCGGAGGGCGTCCCGGCTTCGGCAGCAAGACCATCCGTCCCTCCTTCCACGAAACGGGGAATTCGCCCCGAGTCGGGTATCTGTCGAACTGACGCATTAGTCTCGGGGCCAAGACCCCGGCGATGTCCTTTCATAGGGATGGGACTCCGTCGGAACCCGGAGCTTTGGGTGCTCCGATCTTCCCGATTCGCCCCGGTCAATTCTTCCTCGGTGACGCTCAATTCCGCGCTCCAATATCCCGCGCTGTCACGTGGCTCTTCCCCCGGCGGTTGAGATTCCTGCTCCTCCGTCCATGCTCTCCGTTACGGGAGGCGCCCATGAATGGAGTTTGTTCAACACCATCTTGTAAGGGCGCCCCCAGGGATCGGAGTCGAGGCTGGCCAGGAGCTCGTCCCAAGCCCGCTTCTTCGCGTTCTTGATGGCTTGCTGCAGATGCCTCCGCGCTTCACGGTAGACTCCGTACAGACGAGCCTACGGCGGGATCTGGTGAACTGACGCCGAGGGGGATGCACGCCTCGCGGAGATGAGCGATCTCCTCGGACCACCAGTACACCACGCCAGCACGACGCGGGGCTCCGGACCGCGGAATACACGAGTCGCAAATCGCCTGCATGTCGCGCCTCAGCCGTATCGCTCCCGCCTCTGCGTCTTCGTCGGCCGGGGGTTCCTCCGACCAAGCAACGGCAATAGCGGCCGCCGCCATGAAGTCTTCTTCTCTTTCCCGGTGGGCCGATTGGCCCACGCTCACCGAGCGGGCGGTCGCCCATCGCGTCATCAACCGCCACTTCTATCAAAATGGTCCGAGAATGTCTCCTCCGGGCACACGCGCCAACCGGAAACACGGCGAGATGCGACAGGGTTTACCCACGTGAGATCCACTATGGACTCGCCCCGCCACGCCACGCACGTTCTGGACGATCACCGGTTCATAAGCCGGAGGTCGAGTGCGGCCGCCCAGTCCTGCACGTCGCGCTCCCTTCCGTTGGTTCTGCGGGAGCTCCACGCCGTTGAATGGGCGTTGAAGTCCACGAGGACCAGTGACGGACAGGTACCCAAACGCTTCGCGCAAACCGCGGGTCCGTCCAGGAAGGAGGCGTATTCCGTCTGGCTGATGTTGGGCGACACGTAAACGGTCACCACAGCCAGGTCGTCCCATTTTACGGCCACGAAGCCCCCTCCCCGCTCGATTACCGAACAGGGAGGGCTTCCCACAGTCCCGGTCCGGAATATGGCGATCGAGCCGGTCAGATCCCCGGCGCCCCGCGACGCGTCAGGAATGCTGTATGGCTCGGCCACCGCTGCTAGCCCGATCCGCCGCTCAGCCAGGCTTTGGAACATTAAGTCCTGAGCCCGGCGGGAGCGGTTAAGATTACACTGCAAGAGCAGCTGTCCTCCTCTTCTTCTTCCGTTTACGTTGGGGAAGGCTCCGTCTCCATAGCCTCCTCCGGAGGCTGTTCTCGTCGCAGTCGGTGCGTCCGACTTCTCCGTCTTCTCTTCTGGTCTTCGTGGGGCCTGTCGACAGTGGCGTCGTTTTCTTCCTCGTTGCCGCATCCCCGTCGTCGCCTGTAACGGTCCTTACCTCCTGTGCGGCTCTTTTCTTACGGACCGGCGGATTGCATGCCGGTGACCCCATGCGGTGCCACGCGGGCAGTCCCAGATCACTTAGGCACTCGCGCCGAGCACTTTACTACATACTGCATAATAATTATGTTGCAAATGATGGATGCTTATACTAAAATGTACTTACAAATACATTATTCTGTTCCAAACATCTTTATGTTTCATTTTCTCATTAACATCTAAATGTTAGTAATAGAAAAGACTAGTAATAAAAAGGTTAGTAATAAAAAATCATGTAGATAGCGTTAGACGTAATATAACATTTATAACGTCGATGTTTAGTAGTATTCCTTCAGGAAATCTGTACTAAAGCAACAATTATCTTGTAATGGGATTAAATTCTGATTTTGTTACATAGTACATACATTAAAGGTAGTTATGCGTGAACGAAGCTAAGCGTTCGATTTCGATAAAATTTAGGTTGTATAATTTATCCTGAAAAACATATTCTTATAAATACATCGCTCGACTTTAGTTTCCGAGATATAGGAAACACAGAGAAACAAGGACTGAGGGTCGTAACGTTTGGCAAATATTAATCAAAATCCCGTGATACGCTGAGATCTTTAACTCAAAAATCAAACTTTCTTATTTTTGGCTTATGATCGATGAAACTTTTACCAATATGCCCCTTACATTTTTTGGGATTAAAATAACACCAAACATATATATTTTTTGAAGCATATTAGCTTACTTAATAAATGATAATTAAATACATATCAATAAGTAACTATAATTCAAATGACATCATGTCTAATCTCATATTAATCAGAAACGTCACATAAATACGTTAGTAAGAGTCTCATTTTAAAAAAGTCAAGAATAAAAAAGGTTTGCTTTTGAATTAGTACTTAGGTACATTGTGACAACCAATGTCTGACATTGGAGCATGTTACACTACTCGATTGTGCCGGGATGTTGAGTTTCCCTGTGCGTCATAGAGCTAGGCCCCCTCCCTCGGAATGCAGATAATGACACAGCAATTACCAAATGTTTCCTGTACTTGCAATAAATTACTGCTACTAATACTATATTGAATCCTGCCTATAGTTGCATGTTTATGGCAACATTTGCGTCAGCACAGTGCAACCGCTTATCTACTGTTTCTATAAACACATTGCGACCACCGGAAAACTATCTGTATAACAAGTTAATTCGTCGACAAGATACTTCAAAATGATAGACCAGAAATACGTTATAAAGGGCAATGATTGCAGTTAGGAATAAGAGGCTATCAAGTGTGAATTGAGTCAAAAGTCGTGGAGAAATATTTTGTTTGAATACGCAAAGCTCATGTCACGTAGGAGACACAAGGAATTGCGAAATTAACAGATCACCGGTGATCTCCTCGCGTCTTAGTTCGAACGTTTTACAAGTACGATAAAAAATTTGATCTTCAGATATGGTAGTAAAATTTATTCTACGAATCCAACAGAATGGCGGTTCAGAGTGTTATAACAAAGGTGCTGAGTGCTAATTTGGGAGGGTTCTTATGTTAAGGTTTGGTCCCTCTGGAGGAGTTATCGTCGGATTTATATTAGGCGCGGCTATTCTGTTACTATCTGATTATTGTTTCGACGGCTGTGGCATGCAGGATGTTTTGTGTATCCTGTTACAGTGTTTGAGTGTGTGACATTCACATACTTGCTTGCGGGACTCCTGTCTTGATGTCTTTGACTTCAGAGTAGATGTCCTTGTTTTTTATTGTGAAGGATCTGCTGCTTAAGTAAGATCTGAGTAATTTGTAGATTCCATCTGAAAATTTCTTTTTGATAGTTTGTAGTAGTTTTCCATAGTCAATTTTATCGACAGTTTTTTCGATGTCCATAAAGAGTGCCGTGCAATATTGTTTTGTTTCCAGCGCCTGTAAGATTTCGTTGACAAGTCTATGCATTTGTTCAATTGTAGAGTGTTTGTTTCTGAATTCAAATTGGTGATCTGGTATTAATTTTTCTTTCTCTATTATTGGTTTTAGGCGGGCGTAAATTATTTTTTCCAGTATTTTGGAAAAAACGGGAAGTAGTGAAATTGATCTGTAAGATACTGTTTGGTGTGTACCTTTTCCTGGTATAGGTAAAATGATTATCTGTACTAGTTTCCATAGTTTAGAATAATATTGGATTCTTAATATTACATTGCATATTATTGTAATTAATCGTATCGCTTTTGAAGGAAGATTTTCCAAGATTTTACCATTGATTAGATCTATTCCTGGTGCTTTGTTGTTTTTTCAATTATGTTTTTAATTTCTTGTGCCGTTGTTTTAGTTATGGTGTATTGCTTGACAGATGCGGTATTAATGGTTAGCCCATCCTCGTCCGTATGTCGATTGAGGTTGGTGTTGGTGATATTATGTGATGCGAATGTGTTGCATAGGTGGTTGGAAAATCCTTCTGCCTCCTCCTCGTTGCTTCTGGCCCATATGTTGTCCATTTTCCTGATTGCTGGGATTGGTTTTATTGTTTTCTTAACTTTGTTAGTGACTTTTCATAGGGAGTAATTGGTATTTTCGTGCGCGGATAGTGATTCGATGAATTTTGGGAATTCGTTATTATGATGTTCTCTTATTTTATTCTTTAATTCCTTCGTAAGTTTATTTAGGTTTCTCTTGTTTTCTCGTGTTCTCTGTTTTTGCCATTTAGCTTTCGCTTTTCTTTTTTCCCTGATTTTATCTAAGATGTCCTGTGAAATAATTTTTGATTGCCTGTTATTTGATTCATAGATGGTAGTTGCCCACGCTGCTTCCTGTATAATTTCTGTCATATTTCCTACTGCCTGATCAATGTGTTCAGGTATTTTCATTGCGATACTGCAATTGATTTTTTTTTCGATTAGCTCTTTAAAAGTTTGCCAATTAGTAGTTTTATTGCAAAGCGATTCTGACTTGTTATAGAGTAGAGATTTGCTTGTATATTCTAATATAATTGGTGTATGGTCGGAGTTAAACTCAACGCTGGTTGTTATTTTTAATTTGCTTACGTTTAGTCCTTTTGTTATTGCAAAATCCAGCAGGTCAGGTGTTTTATTGAGGTCTGTCGGCCAGTACGTTGATCTTCCTATAGATAGTACGTTGAGGTTGCTGTTCCTAATATATTTTTCAAATGTTCTGTCTCTCGGTGTGCTAATTCTCGAGCCCCATAACGTGTGCTTTGCATTAAAGTCTCCTGCTGCGATATATTTGTCGCCTAAGGATTGGAAGTACTATTCCCATTTTTTAAGTGTCATTTTATGTCTCGGTGGTGCGTATACTGCTGATATCTGGAAGTAATTGTCATTGGTTTGTATTGTGACAGTGGTTGCTTGTATATGTTCTTGATTTGTTTGATTATGTAGGTGATGCTTTTTTATTATTACTGTAGTTCCTCCATGTGCTTTACTTGAGGAGTGTTTGGTGTCGTAGATGGTGTAGTACGGTATTTTCATGTAACATTTTATAGTGAAATGTGTTTCGAAGACAAGTAGTATATCAATATTATTTTTATACAAAAATGTTTTAGTTTCGGGGGCATGTTGTTGCAAGTTATTGGAGTTTCAGGCTGCTATTTTCAGCGTGTCCGTTTTTATTTTTTGCTTAGCATGTTTGTAAGCAATTGTAGCTGCGATTTGTTGCGTTTGCTGTCTGAGAACTGCGTTTTGTTCGCTTATCATTTTTGTTAGCAATTCGGTGTCTTTAATGGATTGCTTCAGCAGTTCCTTGATGTCTGTAGCATCGTCGTTGTTGTTGTTCTGGTATTAATTGTCAAAGGGTGTTGATTGGCTGGTTACTTGCGCGTAGCCTCGGCTACCAAGGGTGTTGGTGTTATTGTGGTGAATGTTCGTTGCATCCTGTACATTTGGTGTTGTCTCAGTTGCTGTGCTGTCCTGTTGCGTGTGATAGTTATTGTCCTGTTTCGAAGCGGCGGAAACAGTTTACGTTGCAGTTGTTTTCTGACTATATAACCTTTGTAGCTAGCTGGGTGGTTTTCATTACAATTATAGCATTTTACTTCATTTATTTTTTCCATGTATGGGCAATTCGTTGTTAAGTTCTTCTCTGCACATTTGTCACACGCCGGATTTCTGTTGCAGTAATTTTTTGTGTCCATATTGTTGACACAGTATACATTGCGGTATGTCTTTTTTATGTCTAGATGGTTCCACTGTTATTATTGTGTTTAGAACTTTTTTTATTTCGAAAATTTACTTGTTATTATTTTTAGGTTCAAGTTCTATTTGGAATAGCGGTAATGATTGTTTAGTATCAAACCTGATTATGTTATTTATTGTTCTTACCTGGTATCCGATTTTTGCTAGTTCCTCGCATATGCTACTTGTATTTGTCTTATGCTGTAATCCTCTGATTACTGCTTTGTAACTTTTATCAGTTTTGAGCTGGTAAGTATGATATCCGGCGTTTTTCTCTTTTAGTGCTTTTGTTACTTTTCTAAAGGTTTCTGGAGTGTTAGTTTGAACTTTTAGTTGGTCCAGTTTTATTTGTTTAATACTGTAATTTTCTTTTCCTGTTGTGTCATTTAGTAGTTCAATAAGGGGGTCTATTATTTGGGCATCAATCTAGATTGGTGGCGGTTTGGCGATGTGGGTTATTGGTTTTTCGGCTGGGTCTATTTCTATCTCTTCTGGCAGGAGTTACAGAGAATAATTTCCTGTAGCCATAGTTGCTTTCTGCTTCTGCAGCCCTTCTTGCGTTTGTGTTTGATGATATTTTATGTTTTTTGTTGGAAGTTACCACCTTCCAGCTTTCATCCTGGTGTGTCAGTTCATTGACTCCCGTTTCTATTTCATTTGTATCTGGGCAATCATGCTCTTTGTTCATTGGTTGATTTAGATGTGCTGTATCTACAGCTTTGTTTAGGTAATATGTTTCTCCTTTATTTGTAATCTTTATTGGTGGTATTTGTTGCATCTTCCACCACCTGGCGATGGACACCGTCGTTAGTCACGTTGTTTTCCCACTTGTCGCACTTACGAAAGCACTGATTTACATGTCCGTTTAGCTCGGGTGCTCGGGCGGAACTGATGCTGTATCTGTTGCTACATTTAGTAATTTCCTCCTTAACTCTAGGAATCTTGATGTCTCGATGTATTGCGTCGTTGGTGACAATCCAGAGTGCGTTAATAAGGGATCTAAGAGTTTTTGATTCAAAGCGTTGGAGAATTTCAATGTTGGAATTGCTTGCTGTACCCCATAGTTGGATTCCGTACGTCCAGACAGGTTTTATTACGGTCTTATACAGGGTAATTTTGTTCTATGTGCTTAGGTTGAAGCGTCGGCCAGTGAGCCAATAAAATTTTTTAAGTATCTCTTTGAATTGTTTCGTTCTGTCTGTGATGTGCTTTTCCCACGTTAATTTCCTGTTCAGGGTCATGTCCAGGTATGTGACTGTGTCCTTGCTAGGAATTGTTGTATTGTTAATGGTGACCTGAGGGCAGGTATGTTTTCGCAGCGTGAAGGGTACATGTGTGGATTTTATTCGTTATTTTTGAAGCACCATTTACGAAACCACTTTCCCATAGAGTCGAGAGAACGCTGGGGAGTGTATGACGCAATTACCGGGTCTGCGTGGGAAGCTAGTAGCGCTGTGTCGTCAGCAAATATAGCTATAGTTATTTCAGTTGATATAGGTAAATCGGCAGTGTAGATGGATAATAGCTGGGGTTCGAGAACGCTACCTTATGGTATGCCAGCTTCTATTGGGAATGATGTGGTAGTGGCGTCTCAGTATTTTACTATGAATTGTCTATTGGTTAGGTAGGACTTTAGGATGGAATAGTCGGAGAGTGGCATTACTTTTTTGAATTTGTATAAAAATTTGTATAAAAAAATTTGTCGAATGCCTGTTGAATATCAAGGAATACTGCTGAGCAATATTTTTTCTTTTCTAAGGTTTGGCTGATATTTTGTGTTATCCAATGGATTTGCTCTATTGTTGAATGTTGTTTCCGAAAACCGAATTGGTGATCTGGCAGTGTTTTCAAGACATTTAGGAGTGGGAGGAGTCGATTCGTTAGCAACTTCTCGAATAGTTTTGATAAGGTAGGTAGAAGGCTAATTGGGCGATAGGAGCTGGTTTCGTATATTGATTTTCCGGGTTTAGGGATGAGAGTAATCAGAAAAGTTTTCCAGGCCTTGTCGGTAATATCTGACATTCGGTCATGATACATTAGCTAGAAAAACTTTCCGAATGTCCAGCTGAACAAATTGTAAAATACAAATTAAATAATAATAAAAAAAATGTTACACTATTCGATCCCTGTGGTGGAAATGACGATTATGTGAATATGAAAAGTAGATTCTTTTTCTTTTCTGGAGATCTCCTTTCTTCCTTCATTTCTGGATTCATGCACGATTCACATTCAGAACATATCAATGATATGCTATACATGTACGTCGGGTTAACATTGGAATTAATGGCGCGAAACAATTCTTCGTTTGAATTATCCATCGTTTTACAAACAGAGATTATATTTAACGTATATACAGGACATTTACAAAGTTTAACGGACAATGAGTCTAACGAATATTAAGTTTAACGAATACTAAGTTTAACGAATATTAAGTTTAATGAATAATAAGTTTAACAAATAATAAGTTTAACGAATAATAAGTTTAACGAATAATAGGTTTTATGAATAATATGTTTAACGAACGCTATTAACAATATTTTGGGTTCAAACGAATCCACGGTCAACGGGATAACTCTTTACTAAGCGTAGAATGCTTATAGTCACAAAATACGTTTACTTAGACGCTCGGTATAAACTGCTCGATGTATCACTTTCCAAGGCGATCACACGAATCACAGATTGATGGAAATTTTTCTCGCTGTACGATTGCATTTGTTTGTTATACTCGAAAGAAACGTCGAGAAAGTTCCAATCGCCGTTACTACGCAGTTTCTGCTTGGAGTTTGGTTATTAATGCAACGTGTGTCCAATGGGACACATATAATGATATTGACACCTCCGAGGTAAAATCATACGTGGCTAGGCCCGTTCTTGAGGCCGTACATTCGGCGACCAGTCGTCGCCTCCAGCTCAATCTCGCTATCACAAATCTCGAACAATTACAATCCGATTGAATGACAATTGCTTAATTACGGCTATGATAGAATCCAGGCTAAAGTGTTAGAGGACTTTTCCCAAAATTTCAAAGGAAAGGCCTCGGTTTTCCTTTCATCTCCGACATGTATATATTTTAAACAAAAGCAAAAGAAGAAATAAGCAACTAACTAAATAAAGCGAAAAGATAGGAAAAACGAAACATCTTCGAAAAAGCTGAATTTTATGTTGAATTTGAATATCCGACGAGGACAGAGAAATTTTTTCATTGGTCAACGTATTACCAATTTTCTTTAATACTTTTATTTACAAAGAACTTAAATTACAAGAACAATATGATAAGGACTGAAATACCGCAGTAAAAATTAATTATTACTATGGGTCCAACATTGGTTCTTATTTTAGAACTGATTAAAATTTTCGTCGTTTTTAAATAGGCAATTACGAAGATTATAATACATCCTCCACTTACAGAAACTGTATTTCTTTAAACTTAATGTATTTCTGTATTTCTGTAAACTTAATTTCTCTAACTACGAAACAATCCATCGGAACCTCAGGATACCCACAATCAAAGAAGAAATATACAAGTTCAAAAGCAGATATAAAACAAAAGCCAACAACCACCACAACCAACTACTTGACACGACGGATCAGACCTGCCGACTAGAAAGAAAAAACCCTTTAGATTGAAGCATTAAATTCAAATAGAATCACACATAATATAAATTATTATAATCCAAGTTACTGTATCACGCCAAATGAAGTTATTTAAAATTCTCAAGAATTGATTGTAAATAAACTACCAAATAAAAAAAAAATTTCTCTAACTATCCTTAAGTTTCGTTGATTCGTGAATTTTTATACGTCATTAAGAACGGTCTTTCCGAAGTAGGACAGAGAAATTTTTTAAATAGCGGAGTAAAAGCCCTACTCTTGTTCCCAACTGGTTCCAACAAATTGTTCCACAGATTATTCGCATCTTGGGAAACACAAAACATTTCTGATTATCAACATAACACTCATTAAATAATTATATAGTTCCGTCTGTTATACTCACATAGAGCATGCGATTTTTGACTCCAATGAAAGCAATCAACATTAAGATATGAGAGATCGGCAAATCCATCCTCGGCAAGAGGTACTTTTGCATCTTTCACAGTCGGTAAAATTTCTACGGTGAAGTCATTTCTATGAAATTCTGGATAATTAGCGACTTCTTCATCAATCTTTTGCCACCTAAAAAAATGAAACAAAATGGCATATTCTTCATATGCATCTTAGAATCGATATCAACTTGAAATTTGTTAGGGAAATAATATAATAAATGTGAAATAATAAAAATAAGCTGATTGTGGGGCGAAATGTCACACCGTGCTGAGACAGAAGTAAAATTCCTTTGCAAGTTACCAAGATTTCGCATTTTTTCGGTATAAGTGTATCACATTTTGGCTTCGTAATTATACTTCGTGATCATTTGGATTATCATAGTAATTAAAAGTTCGTAGTTTTTTATAGTATAATTTTTGTTACACGTAGGAGATTATGTGGGATAACCCACTGCCAAAAGTAACGATTTCTGATACACGGCATGCTAATGGAAAGGTGCAACACCTTTTCAAGACAATTAGGATAAAAGCTCCATATCTAATCGATATAGATGCCATATTGATTTAGTAAAGGCTAGGGGTAAATTTAAACTATTTCACATTGATGGAGCAGTGTCGATAATTCCTTTATGGAGAAAACGAAGGATGAAAGAAGCGGTATTTGCACCATATTGATACATTTTCACGGAATTGGTCAATAGCCTCTTTGCGTTCCGATAATTTCCGCGTTCACGCGTCGAGTAAGAGTCTGGCCTATTTTCGCGATAAGAGAAACGAAATGTTAGGGCTCCTGCGTAATACCAAGCTTCTGGTTGATCAGTGAGGGGATCTCCTCGTTTATTGTTACACGTAAACTCGATCGGCAAATTTGCGCGAGTCGCGAGATCTCACTAGGCGCGTCCTGCGCGTATTTCACATATCCCACCATCGAACCGTTCCCTCGACTTTCGCGCATGCTCACGAAATGTCGGAAGTGCTGAGTTTCTGTTAGCCATCGAGGCGACGACATTTAGCATACCCCCGAACGGGACGATCGCGGTGCGTGTATCACATTTGTATAAACATTGTTTATATGCGCTGTTATGTATTAATTACTTATGGTAGCAATGAACTAGAGGAAACATTGATCCTCTGTACTCGAAAATTTAATGAGGCGATTTTCGAGTTGCTGTTATGGATTTTAATGAGTAAGCAGATTTAACGTCTAACCTATGATTTTTCTCACAAGGATGGTTTACTTTTTCGAATGCCATAATCTGCCTCTCTACGACTTGTACGAGGTAAGCTGCTGACCTACATTCGTTCGTGTAAAAAACAAAGCGCAATTCTTTTGTTCTCGATTATCATCTCGTTTTAGCTTTAAGAATCTGTATCGAAACTTACCTGCGGTATCAGACGAATATCGATACGTTCATGGTGTTTTGAGTACAGTACTTGTTGGTATCGATTAGAAAAGAATCAATATCGATAACTGATACCTTTGCCTTTGGTATTAATCGATAACAGATTGAAATTCGTCGATCGTCATCGATAACATCGATACCGTATTGGTCACATCACTAGATATGTGTTATAGACATACGAACTCGTCGTTTGAATACACACTCACAATATACGTTTATAAATATATTTATCAGCGTTTTTTCATCCAAAGTTGAGCCCGAGTTATCAATAAAATCTTAAAGTGAATTGAATTCAAAGGTGATCAATCTCTATCGTTCTCTAATAACTCTTTGCAACAAAGTTATTCACAAATATATAACAACAATGAAATACGATTAAATATAAAATAAAAATTAAGGTAATTAGGCACAAAAACGGCTGCACCTCCGATTTTGATGAAATTTAACTATGATGTAAAACTCATCATTCAGAACAACATTATACTATAAGCATTATACCATTACCCGACTTTAGTTTCCGAGATATTTGCAAGAATCTGCAGCTAATACTACATTGAATCTTACCAATACAAGCNACGCCCATGGCAACGTATGCGTCACCGTGGTGCGATCGCTTATCCGCCGTTTCTATAAACACGTCATAGCTGCCGGGAAACGATCTATATAACGGATGAACTCGTGGAAAAGCGAAAAAGTTTAACAAAATACGGGACGACGGCAATGCTACTCAATGTCGACGGCTAACCTCACGCGTTTTGTGGTTTCATTATACTGAACGACACGTGAGACACTCGCCAACATTGAGTACCATTGCCGTTGCCGCGTATTTTGTCAAACATTTTCCCATTTACATGAAACATGAAAACAAAACATGATTTTTTAGCTTTATTGATGCTTTCCTTAGCAAAAATGTCTCTTCTATCGCGTGTTAGAGTTAGATTTTCTTGTAGACCTTTAATTTTTGAAATAAGTTGTAAACTCTAAGCCAAAAACCGACGGCTTCTACGCGTCCTTTTCGCTTTAATCATTATCTACACATATTTAAATGTCTATAATACAATAATAGTACATATCATTTTACTCAGGTGAGCCCATAGTATTTTTTGTCCAAAACGCAACTCGATAGTTGCCAATGTAAAAAAACAAAACATTCGCGAAGTTGCGAATTTGAATTTTTCTTACATTTTTTCTCAAAATTGAGTTTTTCAAAAGCTATGCGTTCTAGCAAAAAATGGTTGGCCAATTCGTATTTAACTCAAAAGTGTGTATATGAATCACCTGTTAAAGGTTGCAAAACTAAATGCGTGTTCAACAGCGTAATCCGCATTGAATGTAGATTAGTTTTTTCAATTAGGTCGTCGTTAAAGTCTGATGGTAGTCAGCCCCCTCACGGAGCGATGACTGGATTGCTCAATATTACTACTTTTCTAGAATAGGATTCGGTTTTGAATAGTTTTTGACAACCGCCAATACATGTAAGTCTTGTACGTTCAAAAGATTTTTTTACGTTTTCGAGGTAGTTTCAGGTTAGTAAAAAAAAAAAAGAACGAAATAAGTATTAAACAGTTCGCCCGTTATAGATATTATTTGCAGGTCGCAGCGATGCGATTATACACACAAACGTAGATGAGTGGTGCTGACGCATGCGTTGCCTTATAAGTCAGATTCAACATAGTAGTAGCAGCAGCTTTCTCTAAATATTTCGGAAACTAACTGAGTTTACCCTCTATAGGAAAAAAGTTGAGTTTCGCAACATACTTAAGTTTCATTAAAATAGGAACTGTAGCCCTCTTATGTATAATTTCTAAGATTAAATATAAAGTACGATATAAGAAAATTCTTGTAAATGTTTAATCTTCAAGCACAAAATATTTAAAAAGTTTCTTAAATTCGCAAAATTATACAAACCTCTCAATTGTTTTATAATATTCCGGTCTTTGATCCCTAAATTGTAAAGCAAACAGACATGAACATTCAATCATGGATGACAAAAAGCACGGCAATGTCTCTCTTCCTTCGTGTGCAGCAACCAGTTCCTTTAAGTGAGGTGGTGGTATAAGAGCAACGAAAGTTCTTGGTAAATTGTCTCTTAATATTCTAAGAGTAGTAATTAAATCTATTTTGTGATCATTTAACATAGACCATGGAGAAGTAACACACATATTGGCGCAAAAATCATTACTTCCAATCATCAACGAAATCAACTGGAAAACATAAAAATGTAGATACTATTGCGTAAACAATAAATGAAATTATAAATTTCATTAAAAAAAGAAAGAAATTGTCCAATCTCATACTTGCATCTAATCTTTTTTAATTGTAATTATAACTTTTATTATATTGCAAGTGTGTCTCTAGTGAATAAGAGGTAATGTAATTAATTCTTGAAAATAGTTCACAAGAACTGCACTGAAATACTTCTCGAATTATAATGACAATAATTTCATTATGACCTTTATTCCTTATTAATGAACGTATAAAGGCCTTGGGTAATTTTTATTTTAATATTTGAGTAAACATGGTAAAGGCGAATAATTTAGATTTTATAAGAAATCACGTTCTATTAATAAGTTGTTAATTTAAATGATTATGTGCATATTAAAACACCACCTGCCATATAGTAAATATGTATTGCATATTATTACTTTGTCTACGAATATACGAACTTTCCAATGTTTGTGTATATCTATCCTCGGGTCATTTTTTATTTTATTGACCAAGTATGTGGCCATGAAAGTCATATCTTTAGACATAGCTCCACCTTCGGCGACGTTTAACTGTGCAGCTGGATCAGTACCTATAGCGTCCCCAAGTGAATAACCTACTAATTTAGGATTGAATTCCTGCATATAAGAAAATCGGACTATGAAAGATTTCAGTATTCGCATGTATAGCGATAACACAAATCATATGCGTAAACAATGCAGTTGTAAAAAGTGAACAAACTTTAAGAATATTAGGGAGAGTCAGGTACTGTCGCCAAGTTCCTTGACCGCCGATACTGCCTACTATGCCTCTATCTTCAATGTTCACTTCGAACGTATAAATCGAAGTAACTCCAGCGCCGATTGTCAAAGAATCGCCCATTGCGGCAATGACATCTATGTCTCCTGGTTTTAAGTTGTGAACCGACTCGGGAACTTTCGAAGACCTGCCGGCTAAACGAATTAAAGACATTAGAATACATATGAACTTCAAAAGATAAGCATTAATTTTACTATTCTTACACTACAGTGGGATGAGGAGTTTGTAATGTTACATCTTATCTATCTTAAAAAATGATATTAATAGGACAAGACTATGAATGAATTCGAAATCACATTGACATTCTTGTAGCCACTACAAATTATGTAGAACAGCGTTCTTCGTTGTAATTTCCTGCTACTGAAATTTACCAATTGTTTCCTAAGACAAATTGTAAAAATTACAGGAAATAAAAAAGATCTGTGATTTAAATTGAGTAATGATTTTAAAGAATAAATGTGATAATATTTACAAGTAATATCATGAAGTATTTGATAACAATAATCATAAATTTTGTTAACTACCTGTAACGTTGCAAGGAAAAGGGACGTTTATTGAAACTTCCTTTTGAAATTTATTTTTATTCCGCAATTGAGACATTCGATCCTCGTTTCTTGTGCCTACAAAATAGTCATTTTAAAACAATTTACAAAAATACTTCATCTGTGATGTAACGTTACACGTGATATGTCAAAATTCCGATCAAGTAATTGCAACGAATGATTTCAAAACTTCTACAAACGTTATCGGATACGTTCTAAATTTTAAATATACAGACGTATAATCTTGGCACTTGTATCTCATAGTAATAAGATCATTGTTTTCACTTCTTAAATTTAACGTGTGTATTTTAATTGTCTAAGGTTTTAATAGCATGTGAAAACTATCGTGAGCTACTGTATATTTTCAAGATTTATGCTATAAAGTAAACGCGTTCAGTGGCAAGGTATCAACTCTTCCCCCTGCACCCCGTCATTAACCGGACCAAAACTCAATTTCCATCTGAAATCAAAATCAAGTTGCTGCCTCTTATACTCGTGTAACAAGACTGACCAGTGTTTTAAGAACAAATGGAAATGTTATACAGACATCTTTTGATTTCACATTTACGTAACAGCTCGTCACTTTTAATACATTTCAGGCCTGCTGTTTAGTTTCGTTGCGAATTTCGAAATAAGTACCGTTTACAATATTCCACATTTCAAGAATCAGAAGAGAATGCCACAGAATTCATAGCGTGTGTCACTTAAAAATATAATCTCTATAATATTTACATGTTAAAAGAAGAATGATCCGTGCTGTGCAAGTTTTTGTCCACTTTTACCGAAAAAAATTTCGTCAACTTATCATTTTATTGTAAACATATATATATTCACAATAAAATATTAGTCTATGAAAAATAAGATTCGCAATATTTTTATTTTCCTCCAAAAAGCATCTTTCTAACCAAAAGAAAACGAAATTACTGCATAAAGACGTAACACGAAATAAACTAAAACAGGCGTACCGTAGGATTGCGTTAACCAATTACGATATCCACGATAGATGTATTTAAGTATCGTGTTATCCAAGGCAGTTCTTTGCGACATGGTCAGCACGCATAATTCTAATACAAGGCACAGATACAGCTTCTTCATCGTAAGTTTTCTTGCACAATNCAAATGATCACTTTTAAGATTCCACAGTGATATTTTATTTTTGTTGATTATAAAGACAGAAAGATATAAATTCTTGCGATGACTGCTAACTGCTACGCGTATTATCGAGGGCCTTGATAGCACCGCATCGAGTCTTAACCGTTGTTAGTTACCGATCGTTACGAACACTGTTCGTACTCGTAAAAGATTTGAAACAGTTGTGCTACATGATCATAATATGAGACAAGGTATATACTTTGATTCATATACTCTCATCTGAATTATTTTTCTTGCTTATGTATTTGCATTTGCGTCGCCAACAAGGTCAGGAAAATTAATTAATATGGATAGGCATAGCTTGAGCAATATGATTTACATATTGTATAATGTGTATGTACTACCGTTATTTCTTATTATACTTTAAATATACTATAGAAATTGTATAACAAAAAAAGATCTGAAAGAAAACATTTTTCCAAGAAAAATGTTACAGGTGTTACTTTTCTTGGCTTTCAATATGAAAAATTCAAGTTAAGATATCTGCTAAATTAATATAGTTTCCGATAAAAATAGGTTAATATTTTTTAATAAGTGAATTAACGTATTAAAAAGCATACGATTTCATTTGAGAAAACAAAACTGACTTTTGCATTTTGTCTAAATCATATTACCACATTTTTTAGTCCTTTAACATATTTAAATAAAACTTGAAAATACTTAAATGAACGGAGTTCGTGGAACACTCAGTACAGATTTAATGCGGAAGTTATTAATTTCTAGTTCGTTACTGGTTACTACTCACGTGTTTACTCGTTGATTGCTTTGCCGAGAAGAATGAAATCGCATGATCTTTTTTTAACGTAACAGGAAAACGTCGACATTAGACTAATTTATAATAGAAAAAATATAATTTTATGTTTCGCTAATCGAAAGTGTATTCTATTTGAAGTTTATTAAGGTTGGCACTCCCATTTTCAAATTTCAAAATTACAACAAATTGTTTTTCTGAGACACAGTGGGATATTGCAATATATCGCAAGACATCGTAGAAAATGTAAGATATCTCTCAAGACATGGCGGAAAACATCACGCAATACATTTCGCAAAATTTGACCCTTAGTTATAGTACATTCGTGATGTACTTGATCGATCCATAAATATTTATCCATAGAAGCAGGTTTTTGTTGATCTTCATGCTCTTTTATAGCTTTCGTTGTTGTTTTTCTTGCTCTCTTCACTGAGCGTAATTTGTCTTTGATTTTCTCAGGCAGAGGTACTTGCAAGTGTAACATTCTATATTTTCTCTGTAATTACAAGATATTCTTTCTACATTCTATTTATAATTTTGTAGAAGTCTTCGGTTCTAGTGTTCATTCAAGCTGCTGCTATATTGAATATATAATGCATGTTGCATGTTCCACGTTGCATGTAACGTAAAAGGTAAGGTCAGGTGATCCGCAGAATGTAATACGTGAAAAGATATTGCATGTTTTCCCTATTCTGTATTTTTTGTGTAATGTCAGAGACGAAATTTCCTCTCTGCTACTACAATCGAAACTTGATATGTACCATCTATGAGTTGCTGTTAGAACTAGAGTTAGGTGTAAGCGATTACACAGAGGGAGGTTCGTATCATCAGCCACTACGGGGTATAGTATTACATGATAGATAATCATTTAGCACTATTCGCATATAACAAATAGTACAAATATAATTATTACTAAAATTTACTTATGCACGGCGTTTTTCTATGGGCTTTAAATCTCTATAGGGCAATTGTGGACACAGTATTACTCTAAATACAAACATCAAATTAGCATACTATTTGTGGTGAGGTAAACCTTTATGTCTATTTAGTGAGTTAATTATAATGTAAGGAATAAGGTATCATAAAAGTTGTCATTCCATACATAAAGAGTCCGCAGCTCTGCTTGCTGCCGAAAATAGCATCTACGAGGTCTAATTTCAACGCTTAACTTACCATTTAAATATCCTCAATATTCTCTACCTATACCATAAGTTTCCACTGCTTGCGGTTTAATTACTTTATTAATTGTATTGTAATTGTATTGTAAATGTCTTTTAGAGGCTTCCATTTAATGTTTTGTTAAACTGGTTAGTTAAATTAATGCGAAGTATCTAAAATTCATTTATATGTTTATTTATCGTTACAATTCCGTGTCATTTATTTTCATTTAATGCAAAAATTAGGAATATTTGTCAGTCTTTAATACAATTTGTCATCGGTATATGACTAATTAATCTCATCACGACTACAGGAAAGAGTACCCTCGCATATACAGACACTCTTATAAAATTCAAATTATATTTAATAATTTGCGGAGCCGCAAAAACACATCTCGACGTACCAGGTAAACCAGCCAAAGGTACAATTTCTTTATTTTTTTTACTGTTTAATTTGTACTTTACAATTTGTTCAGCTGGACATTTGATAAATTTTTCTAGCTTAACTGCTAAATAACATGTGGATGGCTACCCCAGCGGGATATCAGCTTCGAGTTTGGAAAAGGTTTTTTTTTTATTATTTAATGCTTTGCATTCACAATTTGTTCAATTTGGACATTTGGTAGAATTTTTTAGCTATTTGATTATCATGTGGGTGCTACCCCCAGCGGGGTACCATCTTCGTGTTTGTTAGGTTATATCCTTTGTGAGATCTGCTGGGTGTTTCCTTTTCAGTCTTCTTTCTATTCTTGATGTGTTGATCGTTTCCGCAACCAGCCGATTCTTTCTCTGTACCTCCCCGCGCATCTGCTAATCTCCTCCTTGATCGTTGGTATTTCCAGATCCTTCCGAATGTCCTCGTTTCTAACGTACCATGGGGCGTTCACTATTATTCTAAGAATGTTAGCTTGTATTGTCTCTATTTTGTTTATATGGCTCATTGCTGCTGTCCCCCATAGTGGTATTCCGTACGTCCAGATTGGTTTTATGATCGTTTTGTATATTTTTAATTTAGTTTCTATGCTTGATTTAGATTTTAGACTTGTTAGCCAATGCATTTGTCTCCTTGTTGTCTGTATTTTGTCTATTATTGATTTAATATGCTGTTTCCATGTGAGTTGTATATCTATGTGGAGTCCTAGATATTTGACTTGCCTTGTTTGTATTATATGCGTGCCGTTCAGTAGGATGTTTGGTGGCATTTGTTTTCGCAGTGTGAATGTAATATGGTTGCATTTGTTGGGGTTTGCTTCTATTTGTTTAACTTCTAGCCACTTTNTCTATTTTTGTGATATGTTCTTGTACTAATGTGAGTGCTGTTTCCGGTTTAGTGTGTCTGACTACTGTAGCTGTGTCGTCCGCGAATGTCAGTATTTTGCTATTGGTAGTTGTTGGTATGTTGGCCGTGTATAGTGTGTATAGTATTGGTCCTAAGACGCTTCCTTGCGGAACCCCTGCTTTGATGTCTTTAACTTCAGAGTATGTGTTCTTGATTTTTATTACGAAGGCTCTGCTGCTTAAGTAAGATTTTATTAATTGGTATATTTGCTCCGGGAATTGTTTTCTGATTGTTTGAAGTAGGCTTACGTGGTTTATTTTGTCAAATGCTTTCTCGATGTCCATAAAGAGGGCGGTGCAATATTGTTTGTTTTCTAATGCTAGTATTATTTCATTAATGAGTCTGTGTATTTGCTCTGTCGTGGAGTGTTTGTTTCTGAATCCAAACTGGTGATCTGGTATTAATTTTTCCTTCACCATTGTAGATTTTAGGCGGGCGTATATTATGTTTTCTAATATTTTGGAAAACACGGGAAGTAGTGATATTGGTCTGTAAGATTCTATTTAGTGTGGGTCTTTGCCTGGTTTAGGTAACATTATGATCTGTGCTAGTTTCCATGGTTTTAGGATAGTATTGGATTCTTAATATTGCATTGTATATTATTGTCATTAGTCGTATCGCTTTTGGAGGAAGGTTTTTCACGATTTTACCATTGATTAGGTCGATTTGCGTTGCTTTATTGTATTTTGTTTTTTTTTTCTAATTTCTTGTGCTGTTATTTTAGGTATGGTGTATTGCTTGTCAGTTGAGGCACTAGTGGTTAGCGTATTCTCGTCCGTATGACAATTGAGGTTGCTGTTGTTGATATTATGTGGTGTAAATGTGTTGCATAGGTGGTTGGAGAATGCCTCAGCTTGCACTTCGTCGCTTCTTGCCCGTGTGTTATCTGCTTTTCTGATTGCTGGGACTAGTTTTATTGGCTTCTTTATTTTTTTCGTGGCTTTCCATAGAGAGTAGTTGGAGTTCTCTTGTGCAGATAGTGTCTCTATGAACTTTGTGAATTCGTTGTTATTGTGCTCTTTTATTTTGTGTTTTATTTCCTTTGCAAGTTTGTTTAGGTGTTTTTTGTTTTCTTGTGATCTATGTTTTTGCCATTTTGCTTTCACTTTTCTTTTTTCTTTAATTTTTTCAAGGATGTTTGACAGAATTATTTTTGTCTGTCTATTGGTTGATTCAGGTATAGTGATTGCCCATGCTGCTTCTTGAATAGTTTCTGCAAATGTTGTTACTGCCTGTTCGATGTGTTCGGGTGTTTTCAATGGGATGTTGCAGTTGATTTTGCTCTCGATTATTTCTTTAAATGTTTGCCATTTGGTTGTTTTATTGCATAGTTTCTCTCGTTTGCTATAAAGTATTGCTTTGTTTCTGTATGTAATTATTATGGGCGTATGGTCGGAGCTAATCTCGAGGCTGGGTGCTTTTTCTAGTTTACTTGCGTTTAGTCCCTTTGTAACTGCAAAATCGAGTAGGTCAGGTATTTTGCTCAGGTCTGTCGGCCAGTATGTTGGTCTTTTTGTGGATAATATATTGAGGTTATTGTTTCTCATGCATTTTTCCAAGATTCTGCCTCGAGGTGTAGTGATTCTTGATCCCCATAGTGAGTGCTTTGAATTGTAGTCTCCCGCTGCAATATACTTGTCACCTAAGTGTTGAAAGTGCTCTTCCCACAATTGTGATGAAATTTTATGTCTCAGTGGTACATATACTGCTGACAATTGGAAATGGTTGCTGCTAGTTTGTATCGTATCCGTGGTTGCTTGGATATATTCCTTACTAATTTGGCTGGGTAAGTGGTGTTTTATGTCGTTTCTTATTATCACTGCGGTCCCTCCATGTGCTTTTCTTGAGGGGTGTTTGGTATCACATATGGTGTAGTACAGTACTTTTATGTAGCTTTTTAGAGTGAAGTGTGTTTCTGAAACAAGTAGTATGTCGATATTGTTGTTATACAGGAATGTTTTAGTTTCTAGGGCACGTTGTTGTAGGCCATTTGAGTTCCATGCTGCTATTTTTAGCGTGTCCATTTTTATTTTTTGCTTAGCATGTTTGTAAGCAGTTGTAGCATGACTGTGATTTGTCGCGTTTGCTGTCTGAGAACTGCGTTTTCTTCGTTTATCATTTTTGTTAGCATTTCGCTGTTTTTAATGGATTGCTTGAGCGNGTTCCTTGATTTCTGTAGCGTCGTTGTTGTTGTTCTGGTATTGATTGTCAGAGGGTGTTGATTGGCTGGTTACTTGCGCGTAGCCTCGGCTACCAAGGGTGTTGTTGTTATTGTGGTGAATGTTCGTTGCATCCTGTACATTTGGTGTTGTCTCAGTTGCTGTGCTGTCCTGTTGCGTGTGATAGTTATTGTACGTCCTGTTTCGAAGCGGCGGAAACAGTTTACGTTGCAGTTGTTTTCTGACTATATAGCCTTTGTAGCTAGCTGGGTGGTTTTCATTACAATTATAGCATTTTACTTCATTTATTTTTTCCATGTATGGGCAATTCGTTGTTAAGTTCTTCTCTGCACATTTGTCACACGCCGGATTTCTGTTGCAGTAATTTTTTGTGTGTCCATACTGCTGACACCGTATCCATTGTGGTATGTCTTTTTTATGTCTAGGCAGCTCCACACTTATTATTGCGTTTAGAAATTTTTTAATTTCGAAGATTTCCTTGTTGTTAATTTTAGGTTCAAATTCTATTAGGAATAGCGGTAATGATTGTTTAGTATCAAACCTGGTTATGTTATTTATTGTTCTTACCTGGTGTCCGATTTTGGCTAGTTCCTCGTATATGTTGCTTGTATTTGTCTTCGGGTGTAATCCTCTGATTACTGCTTTGTAACTTTTATCAGTTTTGAGCTGGTAGGTGTGATATCCGGCGTTTTTCTCTTTTAGTGCTTTTGTTACTTTTCTAAAGGTTTCTGGAGTGTTAGTTTGAACTTTTACTTAGTCCAGTTTTATTTGTTTAATACTGTAATTTTCTTTTTCTGTTGTGTCATTTAGTAGTTCAATAAGGGAGTCTATTATTTAGGCATCAATGTAGATTGGTGGCGGTTTGGCGATGTGGGTTATTGCTTTTTCAGCCGGGTCTGTTCCTATCTCTTGTGGCAGTGCGCTGGAGGAGTTACGGAGGGTAATTTCTTGTAGCCAATGTTTCTTTTTTCTTCTGCAGCCCTCCTAACGTTTGTGTTTGATGTAATTTTTCGTTTTTTGTTGAAAGTTACCACCTTCCAGCTTTCATCCTGGTGTGATAGTTCATTGATGATATTATTCTTCTCATCATTCTTTTGTGTAGTTTCCATTTCTATTTCCTTTGTAGCTGGGCAATCATGATCTTCGTGTATTGGTTGATTTAGGTTTATTATATCTACAGCTTTGTTGATATAGTATGTTTCTCCTTTATTTGTAATCTTTATTGATGGTATATGTTGCATCTTGGACCTTCCACCACCTGGCGATAGGCGCCGTCGTTAGTCACTTTCTTTTCCCACTTGTCGCACTTACGGAAGCACTGTTTTACATGTCCGTTTAGCTCCGCTGCTCGGGCGGAACTGATGAAATCATGTCCGTATAAATACATGCATTCTTATTAAAGTATTATAAAAAAAACAAGCAATGTCATAAATCATGTGCGTATAAATACATGCATTCTTATTAAAGTATTATAAAAAAAACAAGCAATGTCATAAATGGATGTAGTAATCAGAATATGTTTTGTCTAGAACAAGGACAAGAAAGGGTGGTTTATTTGAGGTTAAGCTTAAGTTTATTCGCACAAGCAACACTCAATACAGAAACGGACTATAATATCGTCGTACGTCTTAGCCTAACACTCGGCTTGCAACTTCTCAACTCTGACTCTCACTCTGACCGTTCGATTCATACTGTCCTCTCGCATCCCTTTTTGTCTTTCCTTAGGCCCACCACGCACGTGTCCCGCAGCCACTCGTGGCTAGGTCACGTAGGCCTTTTCTACAAAACTATTCACTTCAAGCACCCGACGACACATTAATGGGCCTAACGACGCCTCGACTCTGGCGACACTGTTTATAGTTTACAAACGCCTCGGTCTTGTATCCGCGATACTACATGGATTTATTTAGAAAGGAAACGAGTGAAAAGACCAAATGAAACGGATGATGAATCCCTTTTTCATAAAATTGTATTTATATTCCTCTGGTTTAAGCAGACAAAATAAAGTTCAAATAGTTAGTACACGATACAGTATATTATCAGTAGTAAGATCATTATACCGGATATTTTGGTGATCTGATGTATCCAGTACAACCTGAAATAATCAAAAATATATGTATTTATATTAGTTCCTATTTTTTTATACGAAGATACTTTTATGCGCACCTTGATAATCGTTGTCGGGCTGTTGGCTGAAATTTTTCTTTTAGAATAAATTTCCTAATTCCCATTAGGTAAACTTCAACATACTTCTCCCAATCCATATCCCGCAAATCCAATTTGACCATATCGCTGTCGTTCAACATTTTCACTTTTCTCACCATGTCGGAACAGTTATCCCTTTGGAAAGTCCATTCGTGCATGGCGAAATATCCTGTCACTGTAAACAACTTGTTGCTATTTCTGAGAAGTTTCATCATTCTGAAATATCAGTTTTAATTATTATTGCAGATGAACACAAAGATTATCCCAGAAAGATTGTCCTTGTTTTTTGAGGTTCGATGGAATACTCACATTGGTTTACTACGTCGGAGTCTTAAAAATGTATCTACGACGAACGCAGGAAAAACATGTGGAATTACACTCCGAACGTTGTAAATATACTTATTAGCAACGGCTGAACAACCTGGGTACCATACTGTATCGTTCAGTGGCATTTCTATGCTACACTTTACTACAGCATCTATCATCGGAGCCCACCTTGCCAATTGAAGCACTTACATTATTATTGATTACTAGAATTATACTTAAAGCAAAGTTTATTATCATACGAGTATCTCGGGAAATATTATGGAATTGACATAAATATTATATTGTACCCTATTTTTCTAAACTAATGACATATTGTGATCTTCTATGTTTGTTTGCTCTTCTATAGTTCGCGTTAGTTAAATAATCTGAATATTTCGAGATACTATAACAATAGAATTACATTAGTTGAAAAAAATTCATTATAAATATTACTTAAAAGAGCATGTGTTACTCGTGCAGTTGTAAACTTTAACTTCACGATCACGATGTAGCGTGACATGCCATGCAGTACATATTATCGTATCGAATACGAAATCAACAGGCACCAGATCCAATCTTACATCTTTTCTACTCCACATCGCTGTTACACATCCTCTGCTGATTAAAAGAATGACACCTGGTAACATTTAATTGGTTTTGACATTATTTGTGATTTTTGATTACCAGAAATGTAGCGCTAAATAGATAGGAATGAATTCTCGTAATTGTGAGCAACAACAAATTTGAACTATAACAATGATAATCTAGTGGGGAGCCTCTCATTTATCCCCTCACAAACAAATCGATTAACTACACTTTTAGGAAATGTAAGGAGTATTAAACAATTACTATTGGAAAAGATCTACGAAAATACTTGTTAATGCAGAAATATTCTGTATCCAACTAGGACATGGTTCTTCCAAAGATGCATTAATTGTGCTTGGCCGTACTATGGCAACTGGTAGATCTTTGCACTTGCTTGCTATAATCTGCTCTGTTAAATTCTTACTGAATGTGTACGTGTTTGGATAATTTTCTAAAATCCTTTCTTTATTTGGTTGATAGATGTTTTGTCGAATTTGTCACACATATAGATCACCTCCAAAGGTTTCCAAGTCGTGCTGCAAAATCAATAATAAGTGAACATATTCTTCACGCTATAAATACAAATATAATATTCGTAAACCATGGAACAACGTCTGCGTATAACATATTCTTACGTATAAACTTTTTTCTCAATCTCATGTAGATTCGCATTACTATATGCTGTGCTCACGTGCACGAAGCTAATCGGATGCCTTAGTTCGTTCCAAAGTTCGATAACACGAGCAGTACCTTTCGTATTCACATTAACAGCCACGTGTAACGGCTCGTCGAATCTCACAGTGGCCGCGGCGTGAAACACTATGTTTACTTTCTCCAACAATAGATCTCTATCTTCTCGTGAAAGACATAATGCGGCAGACCACGTCAATTGTCTATTCGTTAGGTAGGACTTTAGGATGGAATAGTCGGAGAGTGGCAGGACTTTTTTGAATTTGTATAAAAGCCCTTCATGCCATACTTTGTCGAATGCCTGTTGAATGTCAAGGAATACTGCTGAGCAATATTTTTTCTTTTCTAGGGTTTGGCTGATATTTTGTGTTATGCAATGGATTTGCTCTATTGTTGAATGTTGTTTCCGAAAACCGAATTAGTGATCTGGCAGAGTTTTCAAGTCCTTTAGAAGTGGGAGGAGTCGATTCGTTATCATCTTCTCGAATAATTTTGATAAGGTAGGTAAAAGGCTGATTGGACGATAGGAGCTGGTTTCGTATATTGGTTTTCCAGGTTTGGGGATGAGAGTAATAAGAGAAATTTTCCAGGCCTTGGGATAATATTCAAGACGAAGGATTGCGTTAAAGATTGATGTGATGAGTGCAATCCCTTTTGTGGGAAGTTCCTTGATTGCTTTGCTGCAAATTAGGTCATGTCCAGCTGCTTTCCTGGGATTTAGGCGATGGATTATTTCTATTATTTCTGCAGAAGTGAAGGGTTCAATGGGAGGAGACATTTGGAAGGGAGCGTGCAGGTATTCAGTAATATCCACGGCAGATTTGGAGGAATGGGGTTTAAAAACGTTAGATAAATAATTGGCAAACAGGTTGGCTTTTTCTATAAGGCTACGTGCACATCCACCTTGCGGACGGCGGATTGGTGGGATGATTAGCGGGGGGGCGCGTGAGTTTCCTAGAAGCCTTCCATAGTGAGTAGTTGGAGTCAGCTGTGGGGCACACATTGGCAAGGTATTTCTGAAAGCAGTCGTTTTTATAATTTTTGATGATTTTGGTTAGTTTTCTAGTTGCGTTGTTTAGTTTGCGTTTATCATCTGGTGATCTATGGGTCTGCCAAACTTTTCATAGTCTACGTTTTTCTGCTATTTTCTTTAATATGCAATGGGGATATTCACATTTAATGGTAGGAGTCTTAGTAGGTGTGGAGAAGCGAATGGCGTTTAAAATGCTCATGTTTAAGTATTCGGTGGCTGCATCAATATCTTCGTTAGTTTTTAGCGGAATTAAGGCTGAAGTTGAGCGAATAAAAACTTCTCTAAAGGGCTGTCAGTTAGTGAGTTGGTTATGAATAAAGCCATTAAGTGGGTTCTCGATAATTGTTGAACTGACTGATGCAATCACTGGGGAATCGTCGGAAGAGAGATCTGCCGAGGAGTTGATTAGGACACATCTAGGTGAGATACTTTTAGTTAGGAAGAAGTCAAATAAGTCAGGAGTTTTGTTAGTGTCAGTGGGCCAGTATGTGGGTTCATATGTGACGAGGTAGTTGAGATTGTTGGTAATTATGGTATTTAAGGGATTTTTGCCTCTTGTTGTGACCAGTCTGCTGCCCCATTGGGTGTGTTTGGCGTTATAGTCTCCTCCAGCTATGAATCTATTGCCCAGAGTGTCAATGAAGTTATCGAAGTCTTCTTTGGTAATGGAGTGCCTGGGAGGGCAGTATACTGCTGAGGTGA
This sequence comes from Bombus breviceps, assembly GCA_014825925.1. Lineage (NCBI taxonomy): Eukaryota > Metazoa > Arthropoda > Insecta > Hymenoptera > Apidae > Bombus > Bombus breviceps. Next base: position 5,223,175 of record CM026195.1, on the reverse strand, counting down.
TGATTGTACCATGGCAGTGTTCTATTGCTACGTTTGTTGCTTGGAGGTAGTCTTTCTGGAATGATGGAAGTTCGTAATGCTTGATGCTGGATTTAATAATGATTCCGGTGCCGTCGTGGGCCTTTCCACTGGGATATTGGGTATGGTAGAAGTTATAACCATTTATTTTCAGGTAGTTTTTGTCGGTGAAGTGGGTTTCAGATATGAGCATTACATCGATTTGCTGTTGATTAAGGAAGAGTTCTAGTTCTAATTTGTGTTGAGCTAGACCGTTGGCGTTCCAAAGAGCTATGCGTCTTGGTTTTATTTTACGTCGGGACGTATAGGTTTATCCACGATGAGTGTTAATAACGATAACAATTTATTTATTTGTTCCGATTGTTTTTCTATTAATTTCTCAAGTGTAGAGAAGTTCTCTGCGTTTTGTGGATTGGGAGCACTATTTTGAGATTGGTCCCTGAGGATGTTCGGATTGTTTTGATTTCCTTGTACTGCTTGGTCATAGGAGATTGAAGCAGTAGTGAATTTTGGAGGACTGGGTATTTGATTGGTAATTTCTTTGGCTCTGAGTATAGGATACTTATTTATATAGAAGGTTTTATAGGCTGAGCAACCTTTGTAGTTTGCAGGATGGTCACCATGACTATGGATGCATTTCGCTGGGGTTTCAGTTGATTTATTGCACTGGTCGGTGGGGTGTGTACCTGCACATTTTACATAGCGGAAATTATGGTTGCAGTATTTCTGCGTGTGCCCGTACCTTTGGCATCTTTTACATTGCACTATCTCTTTTTTTACCAGCGGAGGTTCGATTTTTACTACCGAGTTCATTAGTCGGTTTACGTTGTAAATTTGTTTGTTATTGGGTTTTTGTTTTAAGTCGATAGAGAATAAGGATAGCGGGTTTTTTGAGATTCTATGTTTTATGTTGCTGATGTTAGTTGCTTCGTGACCAAGTTTAAGGAGTTCGAAGTTCGTCTAAGTTTGCTGAGTGGTGGATATTGCGTATTACCACTCGAAAAGGTCTTTCTTGTTTTAGTTGGTAGGTGTGATAACTAGCACTCAAGGCCTTTAGTAGTTTTGTTATCCTTCTGAATGAGTCTGGGTTAGCCGGCAGAATTTTGACTTGGTTATTATTTATTTTCAGTTTATAATCCTCCTGGTTGATTTCTTTTTCAATGAACTTTACCATGGTTTGTATATCGATGACATCATCAACAAATATGGGTGGGGGAGGGGAATTTCTGTGCGTATGTTGGTTTGGTGGTGGATCTTCGACGTCTATGGAGTCGTTTGTGGATTCCAATATTGCGTATCTATTGTGTGTGGTTACACAGTTTGTTGACTGTTTGTTCTGGTTAGCGTTTGTGTTTGATTTAACTAATTCTACTTTAAGCTTTTTATTTTTTTTGGTGTCACTGGTATGGGGGGGGGGATATAATGCTCTTTTGCCACGGAGAAGGTAGCACGGAGCAGTTGTGGTTTTGCTCAGGTGAGCTTGGTCGCGTTACTTGGGCCATCATCGACCTAGTTAATTCAAATTGACTAACTAGTTGAGAGGTTATAAGGCTAAGATTCGGGTAGAGATTAGGAGCGTTGGAATTTTTCACTAGTAAGTAAGAAAACACTTGGTAATGTTCACTTTCGACGGATGGACGACACGTGTTGTTTTACGAACTTCGCAGAGCACATTGATGGGCCTGACGACGTCTCGGCTCTCGCGATATTGTATATCATTTACTCGCTAACACCTAGGCCTTGTGCCCGCTATACTACATGATATTGATAATAATGAATGACATTAATGAAACACACAATTGAATACAGAATAACAAGGAATCGTCTGTTACCTGATACTGTTTCCAGTGCGTATTGTTTACCAAAGATCGAACAAAAACCCGATATAACAAAAACCCCCTCGCGATAGTAGATACCGACACGTCTGTCAGAATACTGAAACGATATTCGATGTGATGCTTCTCTAGACACTCATACTTTTAATATCATTACCCTACTACTGATACTGGATAATGTAATGCATGAATAATTCGATTAATATATTTATCTCCAAAGCAAAACAAAAAATAGCCTTGAGTGGTCTTTAATCGTGAAAGATCGACGGTAATTTTTAGCAAATGAAAAATATACATATATTCTTGCAAACCCTCAAAACAAGTTTAAAAAAAGTATTCGATACATATTCCTGTTATGAAAATATTAATAAATATCTGGCTAATGGTAAAAATATATGTGTAATATATATTTGTAGAGTTAGCATTTCATAGGATAAAACGTACATAAATATTCAAAAAATAATATGCATCAAAGCGTAAAAAAATGAGTTTAAAAACAATTTCCTCTTGATGCAAGGTAATTATCCAATGCCCAATGATACACGACATACAATGTTATAAAATACAATGGTAATCCACGAGCGTTGATGTTGTTTCGTGTTTGGAAACACTTATAAACAGCATCGTAATATAAACATTATTGAAAATATATGGGACCACTTGAAACAAAAAATACCAAGTCGCCATATTTCATCAAGAAATCATTCAAAGAAAGCTTTTTTAGGAGAATGGAAAAATATTTTCACGACATATGTAAAATCAAATGGAAACTTCCCACTAGCAAGAAAAGGTCGAGATCGGTTAGATTCTGAATTTAAAACTTTGTGAATTTGAAAAGCAGCGCAAAATATTAGACTCGTATCTTTTCTAGTTGCCATATGCTTAATGCTGATGTCTAAGAGGTTATTTCAGAAACAGTTAAATGCAGATTAAAATTTGTTAATACAAATTTCATGATTTCCAGCGTATTGAAGGAAACCGCTCCTGTTAATCGCAAGTATTCAAAATTGTTTGAAGAAATTGCGTTCATTTGAAAAATTATGACAGCAATACATATGACAAAAAAAATTGCATTTTTATTATCAATGCTACGATATATATATATATGGGTTCTAATTAATGTAAATATCCTATTTATATTCTGATATTTTATTTTGTATTTATTACGCGTACGACCGAAGTTGGCGTCGCTGATGATCAACGGTACAAGCACTTTCACTGACGGTTTGATAATAGTAGTAGCCGTCGATGCTATCGTTCGACCATGTTTATTAGAACCAATAAGGATTACGATTTTTATACATTCATATTTTTACTAATCTGATTACTACAAACCATATCATTATATATGCGTCGGGTTATCGTCAGAATTTAGGGCGCTTAACAATTCTTCATTTGAATTAGCCATCGTTTTATGCAACAGAGAATATATTTACAGGTACAAGAAATGACTTTTACAACGTTTAATGCACAACCGTGGTGTTTAGACACGCAAGATTCAATTGACAATGATCTTGGTTTCAATGACGAATCCACGGTCAACGGGATAACTCTTTACTAAGCGCAGAATACTTTTTAAGCACAAAATACGAATGCTGAGACGCTCGGTATAAACTGCTCGATGTGTAACTTTCCAAAGCAATTGCACGAATAACAGACTGATGGAAATTTTCCTCGCTTTTCGATTGCGTTCATTTGTTATATACTCGTTGGATGAATCGAGAAAGTTCCAATCGCCGTTGCTAGGCAGTTTTTGCCTGGAGCTTGATTATTAATATAACGTATGTCCCATTACATTGGCACCTCCGAGATAAAATCACACGTGGTTAGGCCCGATCTCGAGGCCGTATGTCGCCACAACCACATTTCTAGAGAGAACCGTACAACCACTCCACAGCTCCATCAGGCAAAACGTCCATCCCGTGACCATGGCTATGTGCTCGGCGACTAGTTGTGTCACCTCGAGCCCAATCTTACTATAATAAATCTCGAACAATTACAATCAGATTGAACGACAACAATTGCTTAATTACGGCTATGATAGAATCTAGGCTAAAGTATTAGAGGATTATCCCAACATTCCAAAGGAAAGGCTCCGGTGTCCTTTCATCTCCGACATATATTTAACTTAAATAAAAACCTACCTACAACTTATTACGTGAAATAATATTTTATCCAGCTCTGAATGTCACAGTCTCTGTTTCGTCAATAGTATCATATAATTTAACGCCGCCTGGTCAAAGAACAACAAGGTTTGTGAGCAAACAACTTGAGAACCAAAGTGAGCCCTTACAGCAAATGAAAGATTCCTAGAAAAGTTTTACTTTACAACTATCTTATTCTAAAATTATTTATTTTCTATCATCATTGTTTATTGCTCAGCAGACTTTTCAATTGTAAATTATTATTGTCAATGAATAACTATCTCGTAACATTTGTTTGTTGCAGGATGAAAGAGGTTTCTGTCCTTATAATGTTGTCATTATAATGGAAAATTGATTATAGTCAGTGAGAAGATTTAATGTACAAAATATTCGTTGTAAACATTATTTTTTTCTATATAATGGTTTTGTTGTTCAGTACAACAAGGACAACACATAAGGGCACGTCGTAGAATTTTTGTGGAGAAATTAATAATTGAATATTTCAGTGTACCATATATTTTATGTCTTATTTGAGTAGGTTCTTTGAATATACACTTGAAGATAATACATAAACATTCGCAAAAGTTACTTTACTACAAACATCAAGTAGTACAGGAATCGTCATCTATGAATTGCTTACAGCTCTGAAATCATGCGCGTATAAATACATGCTTTTTTATTAAAATTTTATAGGAAAGACAAGCAATGTCATAAACGGATTTATTTAGAAAGGAAACGAGTGAAAAGACCAAATGAAACGGATGATGAATCCCTTTTTCATAATATTGTATTTATATTCTGTCTGTTTAAGCAGACAAAATAAAGTTCAAATAGTTAGTACACGATACAGTATATTATCAGTAGTAAGATCATTATACCGGATATTTTGGTGATCTGATGTATCCAGTACAACCTGAAATAATAAAAAATATATGTATTTATATTAGTTCCTGTTTCTGTATACGAAGATACTTTTATACGCACCTTGATAACCGTTGTCGGGCTGTTGGCTGAAACTCCTCTTTTAGAATAAATTTCTTAATTCCCATCAGGTAAATTGCAACGTACTTCTCCCAATCCATATCTCGTAAATCTAATTTGACCATATCGCTGTCGTTCAACATTTTCACTTTTCTCACCAAGTCGGAACAGTTATCCCTTTGGAAAGTCCATTCGTATATGGCGAAATATCCTGTCACTGCAAACAGCTTGTTGCTATTTCTGAGAAGTTTCATCATTCTGAAATATCATTTTTAATTATTATTGCAGATGAACACAAAGATTATCCCAGAAAGGTTGTTCTCGTTGTTTGAGAGTCAATAGAGTACTCACGTTGGTTTACTACCTCGAAGTCTTAAAAATATATCTATGACGAACGCAAGAAAAACATACGGAATTACACTCCGAAAATTGTAAATATATTTATTAGCTATCATTGGACAACCCGGGTACCATAGCGTATCGTTCAGTGGCGTTTCTATGCTACATTTCACAATGGCATCTCTCATCTGACCCCATCTTGCCAATTGAAACAATTACATTTGTATCATTCATTAATCGAATTACACTTAAAGTAAAGTTTATTATTATCCGAGTATCTCAGCAAATATTATGCAATTTAAATAAATATTATATTGTATCACTATTTTTCTAAATTGATATATTTGATTGAGCAAAAGTGGACTTTTGTATTCTACGTTTGTTTGCTCTTCCATTATCCACGTTACTTAAATAAACTGAAACTTTTGGAATACTCTAACAATCGAATTGCATTAGTTGAAAAAAAATTAATAATAAATATTACTTAAAAGGGTATGCGTTGCTCGTGCAGTTGTAAACCTTAACTTCATGATCACTATGTAACGTGACATGCCATGCAGTACATAATATCGTATCGACTACGAAATCGACAGGCACTATATCCAATCTTGCATCTCTCCTACCTCGTATCGCTGTTGCACATCCTTTGCCAATTAGCAGAAAGGTACCTGGTAACATTAAATTGTCTTAGAAATTGTTTATGATTTTCGATTAGCAGAAATCTAACGATAAATAGATAGGAATGAATTCTTGTGATAACGAGCAACAACAAATTTGAACTATAATAATGATGATCTAGTGGAAAGCCTTTCATTTAGCCGCTCATAAACGAAGTGATTAACTCAAATCTTGTGAAACGTAAGGAGTATTGGATTACTATTGAAAAATATCTATTAAAATACCTGTAAAGCCAGAAATTTGCTCTACCCAACCAGGACATGGTTCTTCCAGAGAAGCACCAATTATGCTTGGCCGTACTATCGCAACTGACAGGTGTTTACTCTTGTTCGCTATAATCTGCTCTGCTAAATTCTTACTGAATGTGTATGTGTTTGGATAAATTTTTAAAACCTTTTTTTCTATTTGGTTGATAGACGTTTTGTCGAATTTGTCACACATATCGATCACCTCTGAAGGTTTCAAGCTCGTGCTGCAAAATCAATAATAAGTGAACGTATGCTTCACGATATAATAATAAATACAATATTCGTAAACCATGGAACAACGTTTGCGTATAACTTATTCTTACGTATAAACTTTTTCCTCAACCTCACGTAGATTCGCATTAGTAAAAGCTGTGCTGACGTGGACGAAGCTAATTGGGTGCTTTAGTTCGTTCCAAAGTTCGATGACATGAGCAGTACCTTTCGTATTCACATTAATAGCCACGTGTAACGGCTCGTTGAATCTCACAGTGGCCGCGGCGTGAAACACTATGTTTACCTTCTCCAACAATAGATCTCTATCCTCTCGCGAAAGATCTAAATCCGGCAGACTCACATCACCTTTCACGGGATAAACTCTGCAGAAAACTGAAGGATACTTTGCTTTCATGTCATCGTAAATCTGAAGACGAAAAAATACCAGCTTAATTGCACAAAAGAAATTTAATCAGTTTGGCTCCTAACAGGCTTAAGTATTGAAAGAAACAAGAATAATATTTACGAACGGGGTCATCTATGAGCTTCTTAAATCGTTGTTCTATCGTTTCGTCCGTTTTTGGACGAAGTAGTATAAAAATGACAGCGATGCGAGGACACATGCGGATCAGTTTTTCCAGTATACCTTTTCCAACGAAACCGGTTGCTCCAGTCACAAGAATCCCACTACCGGCGTAAAATTCCTCGAGAGTATTCGTCTTATTCAACCCTTTATTGCTCACATTTTCATTCCTTTCTTTATTGATTGTGTCCATGTTTCAGGATCTCCACACTTGCAGTCTCTATATTTGCGACTGAATTATTTAGCGGTAAGTGGAAAATTTTTTCAAATAATGTACAAAATTTGTTATAGTTGTAATCTTCAGCTTAAACAATCTTTTTTATAGTTTCCTTTGGTTTTTTCTATTTTTTGTCTTGTCTCTATATGTGTGGATATTGGAGTATACAGTGATCGGTAATTTGTATGGAAAATGTGACTGATTGTTGGGAAACAGTGTTCGCCCACATATAGTAGCACATCGAGAATACTTAATGCGTATGGGACAATTATCCGTGGAAGGGACAAATCCGATGCACATGTTAAATCTGTATAAACATTGTTTATATATGCTGTTATTCATTAATTATATATGTCGGAGATGAAAGGAAAACTGAAGTCCTTCCTTTGAGATTTTGGGAAAAGTCCTCTACTACTTTAACCTGGATTCTATCATAGCCGTAATTAAGCAATTGCCATTCTGTCTGATTGTAATTGTTCGAGATTCGTGATAGTGAGATTGGGCTCGAGGCGACCAGTTGTCGCCGAATGTAGCCACGGTCACGGGATGGACGTTTTGCCTGATGGAGGTGTGGAGTGGTTGTATGGTTCTCCCTAGAAATGTGGTTGTGACGGCATACGGCCTCAAGAACGGGCCTAGCCACGTATGATTTTACCTTGGAGGCGTCAATATAATGGGACACACGTTGCATTAATAACCAAACTCCAGGCAGAAACTGCGTAGTAACGGCGATTGGAACTTTCTCGACGTTTCTATCGAGTATAACAAACAAATGTAATCGTACAGCGAGAAAAATTTCCATCAATCTGTGATTCGTGCGATCGCCTTGGAAAGTGATACATCGAGCAGAAATATCGAGCGTCTATAAAAACGTATTTGTGACTAGAAACATTTTTACTTAGTAACGAGTTATCTCGTTGACCGTGGATTCGTTTGAACCCAATAAACATTGTTAATAGCGTTCACCAAATTTATTGTTTGTAATCGTGTTATTCTTTAATTTAATATTCGTAGACTTAATATTAGTTAAACTTAGTTTTGTTAAATTTAATATTAGTTAGACCCGTTGTTCGATAGACTTAGTATTAGTTCTGTAAATATGTTAGATCTAAGTTCTACTTGCAAATGATGGATAAGTCAAGCGAGGAATCGTTACGCGCCACAAGTTCCAATGTTCTTCCGACATATATGAAGCAGGAGCACTCATATTTTGGATATACCGTTATAGATATCATTGAGTAAACAGGTTTAATCTATAATGGATGATTTTCCTTAGAAAATGTCACGCAGAATGGATTACGACTTCGAATATCACAACCTCCTGTTTTATGACTCGTATGAGGTAAGCTGTCGCTTACATTTAGTTTGATTTGAGGATCGCTATATACCCAGTTGCTTGAGCTGATCGATTTTCAATCGTGTCGGGTGATTTGCTCGCGCACAGTGATATTTCAGCAGAACTTTAATTTTAAATAACTAAAAAATAATTCAGAAAACGCAATTTTTTTATTCTTGATTTTCATCTTATTTTATCTTCAAGAATGCGTAAACAAATACTCTGTTGTCACGTCTCGCGCTCCATACGAGCCATAACGTGATACACCTTGACTCGCGAATGGCACGATCCAAAACGCTAGGCATAGGGAATTAAAAATGAAAAACTTAAAAGGAATAAGAGATACGACGCGTACAAATACTTCAATATCACAATAAATTAATAAATAAGTACACAACATTATTATTGAACAAAATTAAAATCTAAGAATATCGAATAACTAAAATTTGACACTAAAAAACCATTACCGCTATTCCTAATAGAACTTGAACCTAAAAATAATAACAAGGAAATATTCGAAATTAAAAAAGTTCTAAACACAATAATAACAGTAGAGCCACCTAGACATAAAAAGGACATACCGCAATGTATACGGTGCCAACAATATGGACACACAAAAAATTACTGTAACAGAAATGCGCAGAAAGGCATGTAACAACGAACTGCCCATACATGGGAAAAATAAATGAGGTAAAATGCTATAATTGTAATGGAAACCACCCAGCTAGCTACAAAGGCTGTGTGGTCAGAAAACAACTGCAACGTAAACTGTTTCCGCCGCTTTGAAACAGGACATACAATAACCATCACACACAACAGGACAGCATAGTAAATGAGACAACACCAAATGTACAGCACGCAACGTACATTCACCACAATAACACCAACACCTTAGTTAGCCGAAGCTACGCACAAGTAACCAGCCAATCAACACCCTCTGACAACCAATACCAGAACAAAAACAACAACGACACTACAGAAATCAAGGAACTGCTAAAACAAACCATCAAAAACTCAAAATTAATGATAAAAATGATATGTGAACAAAACGAAGTCTTTAGACAGCAAGCTCAACAAACAACTGTCATGATACAACTGCTTACAAACATGCTAAGCAAAAAATAAAAACGGACACCCTGAAAATAGCAGCCTGGAACTCCAATGGCTTGCAACAACGAACCCTCGAAACTAAAACATTCTTGTATAAAAATAAAATTGATATATTACTCGTCTCAGAGACACATTTCACTGAAAAAAATTACATAAAAATACCTCACTACACCGTCTATGACACCAAACACCCCTTAGGTAAAGCACATGGAGGAACTGCAGTAATAATAAAAAATGACATCAAGCATCACCTACATAGTCATACAAATCAAGAACACATACAGGCAGCCACTGTCACAATACAAACCAACGACAATTACTTTCAGATTTCATCAATATATGTACCTCCGAGACATAAAATGACATTCAAAAAATGGGAAGAGTACTTCCAATCCTTAGGAGACAAATATATCGCAGCAGGAGACTTTAATGCAAAGCACACGTTATGGGGCTCGAGAATTAACACACCGAGAGGCAGAACACTTGAAAAATACATTAGAAACAATAACCTCAAAGTACTATCGACAGGAAGACCAACCTACTGGCCGACAGACCTCAATCAAATACTTGACCTGCTGGACTTCGCAGTAATAAAAGGAATAAACTTAAACAAATTAAAAATAGCAACCAGCCTTGTGCTTAACTCCGATCATACACCAGTTATAATAGAATATTCAAGCAAACTACTTCTTCACATCAAGTCAGAGTCGCTGTGCAATAAAACCACCAATTGGCAAACATTTAAAGAGCTAGTAGAAAACAAAATCAACTGCAATATCCCATTGAAAACACCTGAACACATTGACCAGGCAGTAGCAAATTTGACAGAAATTATACAGGAAGCAGCGTGGGCAACTATCACCTATGAACAAAATAGCAGGCAATCAAAAAAAAGTATTCCAAAGGACATCCTAGACAAAATCAGGGAAAAAAGAGAAGCTAAAGCAAAATGGCAAAAACAGAGAACAAGTGAAAACAAGAAAAACTTAAACAAACTTACTAAGGAATTAAAGATTAAAATAAGGGAACATTATAATAACGAATTCACAAAATTCATCGAATCACTATCCGCGCACGAAAATACCAACCACTCCCTATGGAAAGTCACTAACAAAGTCAAAAAAACAACAAAACCAATCCCAGCAATCAGGAAAAGGGGCAACACATGGGCCAGAAGCAACGAAGCGCAGGCAGATGAATTTTCCAACCACCTATGCAACACATTCGCATCACATAATATCACCAACACCAACCTCAATCGACATACGGACGAGGATGGGCTAACCATTAATACCGCATCTGTCAAGCAATACACCATAACTAAAACAACGGCACAAGAGATTAAAAACATAATTGAAAAAACAACAAAGCACCAGGAATAGATCTAGTCAATGGTAAAGTCTTGAAAAATCTTCCTCGAAAAGCGATACGATTAATCACAATAATATACAACGCAATATTAAGAATTCAATACTATCCTAAACTATGGAAACTAGCACAGATAATCATGTTACCTAAACCAGGGAAAGACCCACACCAAACAGCATCTTACAGACCAATTTCACTACTTCCCGTTCTTTCCAAAATACAGGAAAAAATAAATTACGCCCGCCTAAAACCAATAATAGAGAAAGAAAAATTAATACCAGATCACCAATTTGGATTTAGAAACACTCTACAATTGAACAAATGCACAGACTCGTCAACGAAATCTTAGAGGCGCTGGAAACAAAACAATATTGCACGGCACTCTATGGACCACGAAAAAGCTTTTGATAAAATTGACCATGAAAAACTACTCCAAACTATCAAAAAGAAATTTCCGGGTCAAATATACAATTTACTCAGATCCTATTTAAGCAGCAGAACCTTCACAATAAAAAACAAGGACTCCTACTCTGAAGTCAAAGACATCAAGGCTGGAGTCCCGCAAGGAAGCGTCCTAGGACCCATATTATACACAATATACACGGCAGACATACCAACAGCTGTTAACAGTAAAATATTAACGTTCCCGGACGACACGGCTGTACTAGTCAGGCACTCTAACCCGGAACCAGCAGTCACGTTATTACAAGAACATATCACAAAAATAGAAAAGTGGCTAGAAGTTAAACAAATTAAAGCAAACCCCAACAAATGGAACCACATTACATTCACACTGCGAAATCAGAATTCACCAAGCATCCTACTGAACGGCACGTACATAACACAAACAAGGCAAGTTAAATACCTAGGACTCCACATAGATACACAACTTGCATGGAAACAGCATATTAAATCAATAGTAGATAAAATTCAGGCTACAAAGAGACAAATGTACTGACTAACAAGCCGAAAATCCAATCTAAGTCTAGAAAACAATGTAAAAATATACAAAACAATCTAAAACCAATATGGACCTACGGAGTACCATTATGGGGGACAGCAGCAACGAGCCATATAAACAAAATAGAAACAATTCAAGCAAAAATTCTAAGAACAATAGTAAATATCCCATGGTACGTCAGAAACGAGGAAATTCCGATGGACCTGGAATAACAACGGTCAAGGAGGAAATTAGCATGTACGCGGGAAGGTTCAGAGGAAGAATAGCAACACAGCCGAACCGACTGGCCGTGGAAACGACCAACATAGCAAACATGGATAGAAGACTGAAAAGGAAACACCCAACAGATCTTACAAAGGATGTAACCTAATAAACACGATGATGGAACCCCGCTGGGGGTAACCATCCACATGCTATATTTTATTCACTAAGTTAAAACATTTTACCAAATGTCCTACTTGACAAATTGTAAAATTTAAAATAAAATAATAATAATAAAAAAAAAATATATTTTATTAGTGTTCATGTACAATGAATTCTAATGTATGCTTTCCTTTATTCGGTTCAGTGAATTCTGATTATAAGACTTTAGTATGAAACTAATAGCGCTCTAGCTGTTACGCCACGAGGCTTACCACAGGCCGTATTGTTAACCATCGCTTGTAGCACTACAATGTCGCAGACGGACCGTCTCAAGCGGCCCGACAAATATATAACGTATCAGCCGATACCAACAAAAGCGAGTTCCAGAACCTTCGAATTGGTCCGTTATTTTAACTACACACAAAGGTGACACCCGTGATCATGGCGTGATCAGTGGCGTGATCGGTAACGTGACCCGAGCTGGTGGGGATCGCCGGCCAGAGATCACAAAGGGACCATCGAAGGGCAATCAGTATCGATCGAGGATCCGAACGGAATGCACTAAACTGTCAAACAAGCAAAACCTAAGTCGCTTAGTCTCTCAATTACCCAGAGCAATTGTAAAGTCGAGTCGATTTACTGCAGCAATTTAACTGTACAATCGTTAAATAATAATTGACGTACCTTTGTATTTTGATCTGCATATTGTAAAATATACGATTTTTGTTAACCCTGCTAATTCAGTGTTAACTTCATTTAACCACCTCTGTTATCTTAACCGAAACAGGGGAACGACTAATTCGCGGCGTCGATTATTAAAATCGTAGCGAGAATTTACGCCTCTCGCTGATGCGCTTTCCTCGCGATCGCGTCTCTCCGTGAACGGTCGTAACACTAGCTATCGAAACAAAACAAATAAAAAATTCGAAAGTGTTGTAAATGCAATAGAATTAACAAATATACATAGTGTTGGGAAAAGCCACAATCATAAACGTCGGATGTACTGATGTAATGATCTGGTTTCTCTGTAAAACAGCAAAGGAAATGGTAACGAAGATGTGCCTTCTCAAGGTGAACCGTGCGTAAAAGTTGAGAAATTGACTCAATGACTCATAGTATAAAAAGAATGTAACTCTTTGCAGTTCATTATGTCGAATGAATTATGTGACTTAACAGGCAAGAAGATATGGAATCCATAGATATTTAAAGCAACTGTCAATTAATCTTAGTCTCTATTTGAATAAATGAAATTTCATATGAAAGTGAATGTTCCGATACTCGAACAGTTTTGTACAAGAGATAACAAGAGAAATATAGTTTATCATGATGTAGAGTATTTTGCTTAAATTTAATAAAATAATTGCGTAAATACTTACTCTCTCCACTAGCATTTCATGGTTTCTTTTATATGTAATCAATATTATATATATGTATACTTCAGTTCATTCGCGTGTATTTCAGTTTACTAAAAAAAGAAATCTTACCATTTAAAATGCAAAATGCCTGAAATATCTCGCATGGTTAATGTTGTCTCCGTGGAGCATATTTTCAATTTTGATAAATTCGAGAGTCGAAGCAAGGCCTGAGAATGACTAATCCGTTCCTAAACTTAATTTCTGATAAAAATTAATCGATGTCTTACGCAACTATCACGCGAAGGCGAATGTACCGATCACCTCTACTGACTTGTTTGTAAATTACTGAAAAATCACAATATTGAACCAATTTACTGCGTAAAATGTAAAATACAAAATATTTGAGTATTCAAAAACTTCATTTAAACTATTGGAATAATTAATGACCCGATGATATTTTTGATATATATGATATTGATAATAATGAAAGACATTAATGAAAGACACAATTATATACAGAATAACAAGGAATTACCTATTACCTGATACTATTTCCACTGTGTATTGTTTACTAAAGATCGAACAAAAATGCGACTTCACGATAGTAGATACCGACACCTCTGTCGCAGTACTGTAACGATATTCGATGTGCCGCTCCTCTGGATACTCATACTTTTAATAACTTCACCCTACCACTGAAACTGGATAATGATATGCGTTAATGACTCTATTCAAACCTTGATTCCCAAGCCGAAATCTCATGTTTCGCTCAGGACACCACGGTATTATTTTTATTATACAAAGCATATACTAGCAAAATAATAATAAATTGATGATGTAAGACAATATTCTTCCTCAGTGGACCGTTTATCTCATTTACCGTGGCGCTTTGGTAACAGTTGAAAGCGACATATTATAACAAAGCTTCGTTTGTTTCAACAGTCCATTCGCATTCTTTATTTCGTCGTTATTTCATAAGCAAAACGTCCAGAATACATTGTTGAAACGTGTAGAGGGTATTAGTAAACAGGATTCGCTCATTCTATATGTCGGCTTCACATTATAATTAGCATTGGGGTTAGAGGCGTGAAACGAATCTTCATTTGGATTAGGTATTGTTGTTATGCAATAGAGAAGATATTTACTAGTACAAATATGATTATTACAGAATTTGACAGGTAACCGTGGTAATTAGATACTCGAGATGTTAGTCACAATGATCGTAGGTTCAATAACGAATTCACGGTCAACGGGATAACAAAATGCACTTTCTTACAAAGCCCAAGTTCTACTCAACTTGCTGGTCTACGGTACAAGTATTACTAAACTAACTCTTTGTTAAAACGTAAAATACTCACCAAGCGTAAAGACGCTCTATAACTCGCTGATGAGACTTTACGAGAGAATGACTTTCCGTCACGATGATGCTGCAGAGGAAAACTATATGGGATGTGTCTAAGGACACGAGATCCTCGGATTCGTCGAGGAAAGCCTTCGTTCTGAAAGTGAGGGATGTTGCTGTTGATTGGTCAATTTCCATGTTGGTGATTAGAGAAGGATGTTAGACAAAATGTCACGTAATAAATGACGCGCTAATATATATATATATATATATATATATATATATATATATATTAATATATATATATATATTATATATATATATAAATATATATATATATATATATATATATATATATATATATTAATATATATATATATATTATATATATATATATATATGTTTAATAATATATAATATATATTATTATATATTATATATAATATAATTAATATATAATAATATATATATATATATAGGAAGAACATTGGGATTTGTGGCACGTAATGATTCTTCGTTTGACTTATCCATCATTTGCAAGCAGAAATTAGATTTAACGTATATACAGGACTTATACTAAGTTTAACTAATATTAAGTCTACGAATATTAAATTAACGAATAACAATATTACAAACAATAAATTTGGTGAACGCTATTAACAATGTTTATTGGGTTCAAACGAATCCACGGTCAACGGGATAACTCGTTACTAAGTAAAAATGCTTCTAGTCACAAATACGTTTTTTTAGACGCTCGATATAACTGCTCGATGTATCACTTTCCAAGGCGATCACACGAATGGCGGATCGATGGAAATCTTTCTCGCTATACGATTGCATTTTGTTTTCTTATGCTCGGTAGAAGTGTCGAGAAAGTTCCAAGCGTCGTTGCTAGGCAACCTCTGCCTGGAGTTTGATTATTAATGCAACGTGTGTCCCATTATTTTGACACCTCCGAGGCAAAATGATACGTGGCTAGGCCCATCCTTGAGGCCGTATGCCGTCACAACCACACTTCTAGGGAAAACCATACAACCATACTACACCTCCGTCAGGCAAAACGTCCATCCCGTGACCGTGGCTACGTTCGGCGACCAGTTGTCGCCTCGAGCCCAATCTCGCCTTCACAAATCTCGAACAATTACGATCGGACTGGATGACTACAATTGTTTAATTACAGCTATGATAGAAACTAGATTACAATGTTGCGGGATTTTCCCAAAATTCTAAAAGTTCCGGTGTCCTTTCATCTCTGACATATATATAAAGGCGAATGTACAATAGCCCGTTCGTATACTTTATTCACAAGGCGAAGTTACACTTCAATAGCAAAACACCGACTGATTTACTGACTAAAGGACTGGGATCTTTACCTCCTCGCTATGATTCACATATCTCACGGGCGAGAATCCGGCTACTGTCTGTTCTTATCGCTATCGCATGACCAGGTGTTATATGCATATCCTGAGATCGGCAGATTCCTGGCTTTTGGGCGATTACAGTCCCCCCTTTGTAGAGTGAATTTAGTCCTCTAAACCTTGCGTTTCTTCAGAATCGATGGATGAAATTTGGCCTTGGGCGGCGTTGATAATTACTCTTGATTCTCTTTCTGTTCCAGGTTGTGCAGGTAATTTCGGTGTGTAAATGTTTATAGGGGCGAAAGGTGTTGTAATACTAACGTTAGGTGTGTTACTAACAGTGTTTTTCTTAATTTTGCAGCAAAATATGTGAATGCATAATGTTGACAGTTCTATCTTATTAATCAGATGCAAGCATATGAGTCCAATGGATATATATCGTATTATTTGCAATGTAGTGAGACCCCAAGTTTTAATTTGTGTCATTCTGAGCGAAAAAGTTAATTGATTGGCTCTATCTTCTATTTGATTCAAGGTATCAGTATAACCGTTTAGGTTGCTCGTTACTTTAGGAGTCTTTTCTAAGGTATCAAGCATTAAGGATAAATCTACGTTATCAGTTACATTTATAATTTTGATCTTAATATCGTAAGAAATTCTCTTGGGATTACCACTGATTCTCATATGGTTGTCTCCATACAATATATCTACAGTTATTCTAGTTTTCAACAGAGAGGGTTGCTTCAGTTTGACAATTTTATGTCCTTCTTTAGAGAATATATTGAGTTTTATTGGTTTTTCTGGTATAGCTATGTAGTGATTTTCGTTTTTGAGTGATATAAAAGTTATTTCTACGATCTTATATACCGTGAATTTACAAAATCTCATGGTATTGTCTACACTAATTATTTCGGATGCGCAATCGTGTTTTGAACGTCTATCATGTATGGGTTGAGTTTGTTTGTAAATATACAATTCGTCTTTGATTCGACATTGCTTGTCCAAATACATCTGGTCTACATTCATACAAGTTAATCCTGTGGTGAAAAATATCGGATGTCCGACTAATGGGGCGAGAAATGCTCCATACTTTTAAGTCGGTATGGAGTATACCTGTTCTATTTCCCATTCAATTATTATTGAGTCAATTATTGTTGGAATTGAAATTTTAAAGAAGATCTTTTCGCTTTGGACAAACAGTGTGAGTGTAGAGATGTCTAAAATGTTTTGGAAATTATTTTTTTCTGGTGAAGATCCTTCATTTATGATGTGTTTTCCTAAAGCCTTAGCGTATTGTTCTAAGAAAGTGTGATGATATATTATCTGGGGGCTAATAATTACTTGTTTTCCTAGTAAAATTAAATTTCATCGAGTTCTTGACTGTTAGAATTTCTAGCTTGTTTACTTGATTTATTTTATTTTGTATGTCCGCGTTTACTTTTTCTAATTGTTTTAGGCTGTCGGTGTTTAGGATTTTCCTAAATAGAGCCGTTTGGATAGCTACAATGGTTTTTAATTCGTTTCCTTCGCTAAATAGTTTATAGCGTCTATTAATCCGCTCTTAACTCTAGAATGAGTTAATAATCTTAAATGTGTTCCTAGCGTTTTGATGTTATTGAACTTGTTGGTTAAGGAAAGTATCTCTGATTTTACTTGACCTGGGGTGGTTAATGTTTTTGGGTCTCTGTTATGTGTTTTCCTAACGTATCGATGTGGTTAAATATATCGCTTACATCTATTTCTATATATACGTTAACTTTTTCATTATACAAATAGGCTCTAGATATTTTCTCGTGGGAAATCGCGTTATTTTCGATCAGTATTAATTCTAAATCGAGCACGAGGGTTGTGCATGAGATGAGCGTCCTGCAAAGTATGGTTTAATTCTGTTACCATGTATCTTCCTAATTTGGTTGATAGAACGAAAGAAAAACGGAAGTGAAATATATTACGTAAATAAAGCTACAAAAGAAATGAAAACAATGCAATACCAAAAGCTACGAAGACGAACTATCATATTAGGATGAATACTGGAAGACAGCGCACAAAAAGCGTAAAATAATACCCAAAATAATGCCCAAGCGCCATGAAAACTTCTCATACAGAAAAGCAACAATGGCTACAAGAAATCCCACTCTGAAACTCATTCGGTTCACTAATAGACGAAATAGATGCGGTCCCAAAAAAAAGGTCACAACTCATATCATTAAATCACTACCGATATATGTGATGCCCAAATAATAGCTCCACTAATCGAATTATTGCACAACTCTGCTGGAAAAGAAAACTATAGTATAAAGAAATTAAAACTAGAGCAAGTAAAAGTACGAACAAACACTCTAGAAATGAAGCGAGCATGAGTGAAGTCGAGTCGACGGTGAACGAACGAAGAACAGTACCAGACGACCCTGGTAGCACGCACTAATAAGATTGTCAAGTTCGTCTCAGTATATTAATAAACTCTCTATCAAATCAATCTTCGGAGTATTTACTGGCACCCTAAATGTCTTACCACCGCAGTACGATATTTAACGTATCAAATCTGTATAACACAGCAACTTGTGCAATAAGCTGTTCCATCGGGCCCAGTTTCGATACGTTGGTTCTCTACATCAGTCTCGCTCTTTACTGTTGTTAGCGAGAGGCGTAAATTCTCGCTACGATTCAGGTAATCGACGCCGCGAATTAGTCGTTCCTCTGTTTCAGTTAAGACAACAGAGGTGGTTAAATAAGGTTAACATTGAATTAACAGGGTTAACAAAAATGGTATATTTTACAATACAAAATATAATGCAACGAGCACGTCACAAATTATTGAACGATTATACAATTAATTTGATGTAGTAATTTGACTCGACTTTAAAATATTTATTGATGTAGTTGGTAGACTAAGCGACTTGGATATTGTTCGTTAGACTCTCTTAGTGCATTCCGTTCGGATCCTCGATCGATTCTGATTGCCCTCCGATGTTCCCTTTGTGATCTCTGGGAGGCGACTCCCATCATGCTCGGGTCACGCCACCGATCACGCCACCGATCACGCCATGATCACGCGTTTCACCTTCTGTGTGTAATTAAAATAAGGGACCAACTCGAAGGTTCTGGAACTCGCTCTGATTGATGTTTGCCGATACATTGTTTCTTTGTCGGACCGGTTGAGACGGTCCGTCTGCGACACTGTAGTGCCACGAGCGACGGTTAGGAATACAGCCTGTGGTAAGCCTCGTGGCCTAACAACTGTCAACGATAGTTTCTTTCCTTTTTGTCCTACACGTGAACATTTATTAATAATATTGAACATTCATTCGCTTATAAATAGCTTTTCATGTGTTTCCATGCTGTTTTCTGTTGCTGAAGTTTCTTTTCCTTCGCACATTGAACATTCTTCCATGTCCGTTATTTTTTTTAATAATTTTTTTTGGAAAGTCTTGACATTTTCAGGGCAACTGTTTATCACAGAATAATACCATGAACGGAATACAAAATTATTGTCAAATTATATATGCTTTACTTTTTCTTTTATATTAACTTTATACAAAACGTTCTGAGATGCTTCCTCTCAGTTTTAGGGATTACAAGTTTAGATGTTGACTTAATAACTAACAAACTGAGATGTATTCTGTTCGGAAGGACAATAGCAAGTAAGAATATGGTCTGCGATGACGATATTTATACGAAAATATGGATGAGCATTGGATGTTCTCCATCAACGGTTACTCGAAGACAGAGTTGGGAAAATCCGCTCTTACCGTGTTTCAACGCAATGAGCAATAACCCGAAGGAACTTCTTGACTTTTGAAGTGTTTATAATAACTGACCGTGAAAAAGGCTAAATTTTATGGCGGTTCTTTAGGATTATTGTGGGCCTAAGTTGATATGCTTTGACATCTAGTGGCCATCTTGATCGAGGGATGGATTACAGTTTATGACATGATTACGGGCGTAACAGTCATTTGTTATTACCGATTTTGTTTGTCATCTGACGTTGAGATAGCCTTTTCTTTGTATCGATTGCATTTATTTAAGAATAAATAAAATATTTTATCGGCTGGTCAAATTGACCGCCCGCGGTAGGCAGGACAGAATACCATTTTTTATTTTTTAGAAAGGAAAAAAGCAAACTAGAAGTAAATACCGAAAAACATATTGTATGCATATTTTAGGAAGCATGTTATGTTAGGAATTATGAAGCAAGATGATAGCGTTTAAATCTGGCTAAATTTGTGTAGAAGTTTGAAAACGGTCAATTTGACTAGCACTGGTAGGATTAGTGTTAAACATCTATGGATTCTATATCTTGTTGGCTGCTAAACTACATAATCGTTTCGACATAAGTAACTGCAAAGAGTTACGTTCTTTTTGTACTTTGAGCCATTAAGGCTATTTCTCGAATGCCACGCGTGGATCATCATTGAGAATGCACCTCTTCATTATAATTCCTTTTGCTGTTTCACAGAGAAACCAGTTCATTGCATCAGTATTTCTGACGTCTATGGTTGTAGCTTTTCCCAACACTATGTATATTTGTTAATTCTATTGCATTTACACCACATTCGAGTTTTTGGTTTGTTTTGTTTCGATAGCTACAGTACTATTTGTTTCATACTACAGTCTTATAACCAGAATTCACTGAACCGAATAAGGAAAAGAACACATTAGAATACATTGTGCATGAACGCGAATAAGATACGTGCTCAGTAGATATTTGAAACGGAAGAGGCATCCGCTATTAGGAAGTATTACGTTTGGAGAATAAATCGTCCTTATAATTAGAATATTGTAATAATGGGTGCTCGGATTAAGGAGGGGGGACTTTAATGTGGACTCTACCGTATATAGTATTACGATCTGTTGTTGATCTTCGATGTTCGTAACCGTTATGTGTAATTCTACATGTCGAATCTGGAGTTTTTTGAATTCTATCTAAATCAAAACGGTAGTTGCTGCCACCAGAAATAGTCGTTAAACTGTTTCGATTAGTTTGAATTTCGTTCGTTAATCTTTGAAACGAGGCAAACGACTGAATGGAACAATTTCCAAAACATTCGTACTCTTCTGAAGCGCGGCACTCTTGATATCTCTACGACAACTGAGTAGAATAAATTTGGAAATTTGTCGCGTCCTTTTAAGCACGGCAATATTTTTAGATTCCAAACTGCTGTATCCTTGATGTTTTAATTCGTTAATATAACCGTATGGGTAGCGTTAACTAGCGTATCAATACAATTGATAAATAAAATTTCAATTTCGGCTTAGTCACTATTTGCAGGAGTAATATCACGGAGAGGATTAAAGTTTTCTTGGAATATATAAACATTCTCAGTATCTTCTTGGTTGTTGACAATAATAGCAAATAAATAATTTTATTCGAGTAGTAAATGTGCGTGTCTAGCTTCTCATCTTGCTTATTTGTGTTGTCGATCGAATTCTTCAACTATCGTACTAAGTTAGTGTAGTTGTTAGATGATTGACTATATTAATCGTTGATGATTGGCTTTATTTTAAATACTTGGTTTTACTCCTTGACGTTACTGAAAGACTATAGTAAAACAATTCACAGCTTCGCAAAGACTACTGTTCTTCTGAACTTGATATTAACTTTTAACCAATTCTGTACTCAACTTAAATGACTCTTACTGACTGGATGACTGAACACTTAACAAATTTTTAACTGTCTGACTCTTACTGAACTCCGTAACTAAAGTGAACAACTAGAACCTTGGCAAAAATGTCAACTAACTGCATTGCGGACTTTAATTGAACTGAATAGCTGAACTAATTGAAGTCTTGACACATTTTTAACTCATTGTCTACTGTCTCTCAGTGGCTATGCTTATTTGCACTAAAACTATCACGGGCTAATTGTTACGTGATTATTCAATGGTAACGCGGAGTTTTGGTACGTGATTACTGTTAATTAACGTGGGTTTTGGCTCAATAACTGATCGATTCACACAGATTCGATTTTTGTATAGAATATATTTCTCCGCTCGTACAACACGTCTTACCACACAGGAAGCACACAGTTAATTAACACGTGGACGACTTCTAAGACAAAGGAGCGTCGCTAGAAGTCGTACCAACTTAGCTTTTAGTAACTAGCGATCATACCACCTTAACATTTCTTAACAATTACTATTGCGGGTGCTGCGCACTCCGGTTTTGCTGGTGTCCTTCCAGAAATATTAGGATTGCAGTTGATATGGTTTTCGTGGAAGTGTTATTCGTGTTTCCCTTTTTCTTACTAGTCCCTGTTGTTGCATTCTTTTTACAGTATTAGTTTCTGCTGATGCTTGGTTGTACTCTGCTAAACACGTGGTTACCTTGCTAATGTCGATACTTGATCCTTCGGCGCGTGCTAGTTGTTTCTCGCTGTTGATGCTTTGTGAGAAGGTCACAGCATCATATCTTCCATCATCTGCTTATTGTACAGTGTATTGTGGTGGGGAGTGCGTGTGCAAGGCGGTACCTGTCAGTAGATGTCTCATTGTTCCTTGTTTATATTTCCATATCCTTATATTTAAAATTTGTTCGATAATAATGTCGCGTCTTGGTTTATTGATCTATTGCAATATTTAAGTATTTGGACGCGTCGTATCTCTTATTCCATTTAAAATTGCAGTCTTTAATTCCATATGCCTAGAGTTGTAGCTCGTACTAATCGCGAGTTACGGCGTAATACGTTACAGCTCGTGTGGAGTGCGAGACCTCAATGAACAAAATCGAACAAATCGTGAGCGCCAGCTTACCTCATACAAGTCGTAGAAAAGGAGATTGTGACATTCGCAATCCATTCTGCGTGATGTTTTCTAAGAAAAATCATAGATGATAGATTGAATCTATTTACTCATTGAAATCTATAACGCCGTATCGCAAATACGAGTCCTTTTGCTTCCATAAATAAATAATCCAACGAGAGGAAGGAGAAATAGAGATGAGGATACAACGATTGGAAATTAAAAAGAACCAGAAGAGGATTTGATGGAAAGATTAAAACAGATAGAGCAGAGAGAAGAGATAGAAGAAATAACATAATGATTAAAGGAAATGATATGCCAATAGGCGAAACGCTGAAGGAAATGGTAAAAATAGCAATAAAACAAACCATTCAAACTCAAGACGTCGCGTTCTAGATAGGAAGGGAAAGCGGAAGCAGCATGATAATAATACAATTAAGGAAATGGCAACAAAGGAAAGAAATGATGGTGAAGAAGAATAGGATGAAAAGGCAAGGAAGGAATTTACATTAATAGAAAGTTAACAAATATTTCGAAAGATTGGGGAAACAATAACCATAGAGGTATGTAAAATAAAAACACAGAATAAAATCTAAAGAATACTAATAGTGTAGAGTAGAGATACGAAAAAAGAAACGGCCGAGAAGATGGAGAAAATAATCGGAGACGTAAAGGAAGAACGGGTGCTGATTGGCGAGGATTTCAAGGCAAGGACAAGAAAGGCAGATTCGTTATGAAGCGAGGGTAAAGAGGAAGAGGAAACGAGGAAGCCAAAGTATAAAATAAAGGGTACAGAAGGAACGAAACTGTTCGGATGAGAAATTCTGTACGGGAATATGGAGGGGAATGATGTAGGGGATTACAATTTCATCGGCGAGCAGGATAGTTGAGTAACCGATTACGTAATAATACAGCCAATGACAAAACACCAAGTTAGAAGGATCAGAACTAAAGATATAATAGAATCAGACCACTAAGTCGGAGTGCGCCGACTGTATGAGAGAGTCAACCGTTCTCGGGTCCTGTACGGGGCTCCGGTGTGGGCAGAGGATCTGATGAAGAGTCGACGCAGTCTACTCTTGCTGAGGAGGCTTCATAGGACAACCGCCATCAGGATCGTAAAGGGGTACCGAACGATATCATATGCGATGGCAATTGTCCTGGCGGCGTCTCCTCCGTTCGAGCTGCAGGCTCTAGCGCTCCGACGGGTGTACCATCAACTGCGGGACCTGTGCTCGGGCGGGGATACGCCCTCCCGCCCTGTTGGTCCACGACGTCCGAAGGCAAGGCTCGAGACTTAGGAACGGTGGCGCATTCAGCTCACCGCCGAGGATACAGTGCGGCCTCATCGGGCAGTTGGAGCGGTCCTATCGAATTGGGAGGCCTGGAGAGATCGTTCCCGCTGACATACAGGATGACGCAAGTGCTCACCGGACACGGAGCGTTTGGCGAGTTCCTGCTAAGGATTCGGCGGGCGCTGACTAATACGTGCCACCACTGCTAGGGAGAGGAAGACACGGCACAGCACACGCTGGAGTTCTACCCGGCGTGAGAGGAACCGCGCCGTGTCCTAGACTGGATATCGGCGAGAGTTTGGCCCCGAGACGATCGTTGAAGCCATGCTGAGGGGAAATAGGAGTACATCGCCGCCGCTCCTACTGCGAGCAAGTCATGCTCGCAAAGGAGCGCGCCGAGAGAGAAAGAGTGAGAAGACAGCACCTATCCAGAGTGCCGTTGCGCCGAAGAGGGTCTCGGCCTCCCCTTCGGACTTGCACAACAGTCCAGGCAGCTTGGCGTTAGGAGGAGTGGTTCCTCCTAACGGCCCAATCAACCAAGGCTCCCGATTACACCATCAGGAAGAAGACGAAGGAGTGCCCCAGCAGCAATACGAAAATAGAGAGTCCCGAGGCACACTGCCTCTCTTCCCGGAGGGCGCGGGGAGCCTATAAAGGTTTCCTCCACGAAATAAAGCATCAGACCACTTACCGATGAGGATGGAAAAATGTAGAACAACTAGCTCGAAAATTCAAAGTGAAGAGCAGTGGAAAAAATGAAAGGTATGAATGGCAGAAGGAATAGACTAGACTTCGAAAACGAGGAAACAAGCGAAATGATGGAAGAAATGATACGAAAATAAAAGAGGCGACATTAAAAAGAGTAACAAAAATTAAGAGACTAAAAGTAGGTTTGGGGAAGTAGCGGTAAAGAGAAATAGGAAGCAAGGAAAGAGAGAAAGCACTGTTTTGGATTTGTACTTATTTCCCACTGACTAGGAGAAAAATTTTATGAAACTACTAGTGAAAGAAAAACGAAGCAGGCAGAAATAAAGGAATGCAAGAATGAGAGGGAACAGGTAGCAAGGAGATGGCATAAATGAATAGGAAGTAGGAAGCCAAACAAAGAAATTAAAGAAAGGAAAGGTGATAAGAACAGGTAACACGGAAAATGAGGTATATATGCAGTATACGAGGTATAGTTGCATGGTGGTAGAAAAGCTCTAACAGGAGTTACAGAATTGATGAATGAAGGATTACTAGAAGGATGAAAAGAAGATATTATTAGCCCTACATTTGGACCAGGAGACGGAGACAGTACAAAGAATTACACAGGGATAAATCACTAAGTTAGGCATACAAGTTATATGCGATGGCACCTGAAAAAAGATTGAATGCGAAACTGGAACAGAAGAAAATTGTGCTAGAGATGCAAGCAGACTCTTGTCGCGGAAAAATATTTTTATCCTGAATTACGTGATAAACAGAGAAATTAAGAAAATAGAGGAAAAGATGTACACGTTTTCACCGACCTTGTAGCGACTTTCGACAAAGGAAAAGATTTAATGTTAAACGCGAGAAAATCGGAAGTATCGATAGTCACGGAAAAAAGAAGCCAAAGGAAAAGAGGAAAAGGAAATCAGGGCGATGGAGTAAAAGTAGAGGAAAACGTAGAAGACTTTAAGTATTTAGAACACATTCTGCAAAGAAAAAGAGACAGGGACTCAAAAAATTTGAGTGAGATGGCAAAGCAGGTCGTGATAGCCATGAAACAGACATGCGTAATAGGGGAAAGAGATTTAAAAATTACCTGGGGAGAAAAATGATGATTTATATATATATATATATATATATATATATATATATAGTACAACCTGTTAAACTCAGCGTTATACTAATTCAATCATCTCTATCATCCTAATCGAAACAGGGGATCGATCATTTCGTGGCGTCGATTATCTAATTGTAACGGGAATTTACGACTCCCTCCTTCGCGATCAACTGCTTCGCGATCGCGTCTCTCCGCGAAGAGTCGACTAAACACACGAAGAATATGGCTTCTTCAAGGCCCAGCGCGTTTTATTTTTGACTGATATTCCAATCGCGCTATAAATCTAATGATTAATATTCGGGCTTTCAAGCTTGTTAATTAGTAACATTACGTATAATTTTTATGTTTCCATGTGTGATTATATAGAATATCGGGAAAATTAGGAAATCACAAATAAAAACCATCGTACAGTGTTTCAATGCACGTATAATGTTGCGAATAGCTTGTAATAATTGATAAATAATACTCGCATGGGATATATGTCTGCGTCAGTACTAGCTTATTTTCTTGGAAACATCAACCTGGTTGGTCATAAATTTTTGCTATTTCTGAGCTGAATGTACGTCTAGTGACTCGAAAAGTAGTGGGTCTGACTTCGATCGACTAGATGATGGAGTCGTCGGAGGAATTCGAAAAGACGCTGAAACGTTTGAGATTCTCCCATCTGTAGTTTTCTGTTGGTGTCTTGTTCGGATAATCCTTGTATCAGCTCCCGGTCGTTGGGTCCATTTACGGATGTTCAAACCTGCT
>CM026195.1:5144645-5195640 GCA_014825925.1 Bombus breviceps | reverse complement strand
GTGGCTGCAGGAAGCACGGCCTGCAGTGACGTGGCCGTCCATCCTCAGTGATAGTCCCATCAATGACTTAGATTGATACCACGGAAGCCGACATCAGCCCCGAAGTGTTTGGCCCTCCAATGACACGGTGTGCCGTCATAACACAGTACGTCCCGTGCCAGGTGTCGCCGTGCAAGGCTGGCTGGTTGGGGAAGCATGCAATTTGACGACACCGCGGTACTGGACCGGCCAGTCAAGCGCCTAAAACCTACCGGAGAACAGGGTGGTCTGAAATTGTCTTGTCGAGACGTGTCCACGTCCTCTGTCTCGTCAACGCTTACCGATTCCTTATAAATCCGCTCCCTCTCCCACTCTATCGCCGCCTTCCGGAGCATCATTCTGGCTCGCAGAAGAGAACGATTCTCACCCTGTAGCTGTAATAACTCTACATTTTTGTCCATTTTTTGATGGTTGTTTCATGTTTCTGTATCAACCGAAAAAGAGCACTTTTACTCGTTTCTGCGAGTTGCTAATTATCCACTAAAGGGCAACCGGTCAGGTCAAACCGATCGGTCGATATTACGTACCTCGGATACCTTTACGCTCAAGGTGGAGGAGGTTTAATAGATCGAATGTTAGTGCAATTTACCACTATATTTGCACTTGTACAAAGTAAAGTGTGATGTTATGAACACATCGATGGTAAGATCTTGTTGAGAGTGAAGTATTTCATCCGCACGGTTCGATGTCTGATGATGAACTGTCCTAGTATGTTGCTGATTCTCTCACACAGGCGTTGGGTCTCGTCCGTCCCTTGTGCCTCCCTGGCTGGGTTTTTTTGCCTGATCTCGGAGTCATTAGATTTACAGCCCAGGGATGACATGTAATTCGGAATTTCCTAAAGAAGGAACAGGGCCCGTCCGAGCCATAAACGGATATCCGCTCAAAATTTCAACCAAAGACCTATATACATGACCATGGCCGCGGACGGTTCCGGAGCGTGTACGTGGTGGGGATATGAGAAAACACAAAGGGATGCTTAAGGAAAAAATGAGTTGAGAAGTGTTGTCAGCGTTGTCGCGGAGGGTGGTCCGCGTGAAAATGAGCGTTGGAACCGTGCTGACGAGAGTTGTATAGTAACTATTTAGTTGTTTTGCTCATAGCACATTACTGTATTAAGTTCACGTTAAATAACCATCGTTTCCTGTTTAATTCATTCTAAATAAATAAAAACATCCTAGAATATAAAACTAACATCCGATAGCCAACGATTTTTGCTCGTTTAATTTCTTGGGAACCGATGAATTTATAACGCTTTACAGCAGTAAATGACTTCGTGTTCAAGGTCATTGAATTCGCTTCAACAAACTTCATAGTATGTACTAAGAAAAAAAAAATATTTACGTGGTCCATGCGACGATGAAAAAATATTCATGCCTCTGGAATTATTGCGCGATATTGTTATTCTCGTAGTTGTGTATCTCGGATAGACAAATAGATTTGAACTTTTCCGTAAAGCCATAAAAATAAATAGATTCTTGTAGCGTAGAACACAATAGGTCCATGTCTATGCTAACGTGTAATCAAACAGGGCGGAACCATAATTTTATAGAATATTGTATATGGTAGCGTGTGTCATCTTCAGTACCTAGCCGCATTGTGCAGTACTAGTGCGGGAACAACCAGAACCATAAGTTTGAATGCTCTCATTTCTTCTCTAATACTACTAAAGCAATCGAGAAATGCAATTGCTGATCTAATATCTCGTCTCTATGGAGGCATACAAGTATGCATATACACATGAATGCTGTTGGTTCCTGTTGTTTCTTCTTTAGTAAGTACTTTATCGAGTGTACGTCATTTATGAGTAGAGGACGCTAAAATGAGTGTCGAATTTCTAAGTCGGTATGACAGTCACATCGGACCACAAAGATGCAAAAGATACTGTATCTCTCCTTATCTTGCCTATGTTTGTGTCTATCTAGTTGACTGCCTGACTTACCGTCGTTATCATCTGACTATGTTCTCTTTTCACCCGGTAGGTGGCACCTTTCGTTATCTTATTAATTTTTCTCATATTATGGTACCGATCTGCCGTTTCTGTTTATCGCTTTCACGTTGATCGTTTATTGCTCTAGCCTCTTATTTCTCTGAACAATTTCATTTTGCTTTTAAACTGCTTTTTCTCTCACTTTCTTTCTGTATCTTTACTTTCTCAGATTAAACACTTCTTTCTCTTACCCTTTTAGTACTACTCCATCTTTTTCATTAATCCATGAAAACTACAATTTTATCTTTCCTCCCTTATTAACACGTGTTATTTATAACTTATCAGCCCTCAATGTTAAAAATAGATTGAATCTTTTCCTATTTAACTATACATACAAATATTGTTTTCAAATATACAAGTATTAAGATATAGAAGGTATTCGGAAATACAAAGAATTTACTTTATTTCACAACAGCTTTACATATATTACACTTTGAAGATTTTGTCACGTAAACTTCAGGGTTGGATGATAAGAAAAAGGAATGAATGAGAAAGAAATAATTTTCTTTCATCGAACTTTATTATAAATTTACCACTTACAAGCAATAAAATGACACTGTACCAGAGACAGGGGCTGCGCAAGAACTAGAACAAGAACAAGAACTGCCCGAGCTGGCTGAATTCTCGGCTTATATACATTTTGGTTTGAGGATGTTGAGGGGCTCGGTGTAGGTTATGATGTGGAAAAGTGTCCGAAGGTCGGGGGTCGATGTCTTATGTATGACGTAGACTAAGGTGTGTCATAGCTTCTGTTTAGGCTATGATGATAAGGTGGTGATGTGTCCAAAGGAGTCCGAAGCTCGGAGTCGATGTCTTATCTCTTACGTAGGTTGAGATGTGATTGATGTCACAACCTCGAAAACCTACTTTCACGCACGCTTGTTGTCAACCGACTCTTCCAGATGCTTCTAACGCTTTTCCAATCGCCTTTTGTCTCAACTGACACTTGGACGCCCTTTGACGCTTACACACACATTTATATGTACAGCGTAAATGTATCATCTTCCTAACAACAAGGTATATCTATTTCATATTTTGGGGAAAATATTTCTTTCAAATATAGAAGACATTATTTTTCCATATATAAAAGAAATATTTATGTGAATAGTATATTTTAGCCTCCAGACCGTAAAAAGAGTACTTACCATTCATATCCATCCATTTGCACGCATATCCCTACTTACTTTCTATCAAATAGAATGAAATATTTATTTTATATTAAACAAAGCGCGTGTTTTAGAGTGTCTAAATGGCAAGAAAAAAATAAAGGAAAAATACAAAAAGAAAGCAAAGTAGAAAGCAAGATATACAACATGTAATGATGGATTGAGCTGTTTGGATGATAACTGGGTATTAAACTGTATCAATAGATTCTACGTTTCCTGTATTTGCCTGCAGAATGTAGACACATTGTGAATAAAACCAGTATAAGGATTACAATATTAAGTGAAGTAAGTAAGGGAGAAGTGATAATTTGCGACCAATGATTCCTTTGAGATCTTTGTTCGTCATAATGAGTAGAATACATTCTAATTAAACAAAATTTGACCTTCGATTCCAGGTAAAAATCGCTTTTGCACAAACTATTTTTTTACAAATTTCCTATCAAAAGGTGCAAAATCACACTACGATGTCTAAACTTGCTTTCTTTGTACGCTGCGGAATGTAAAAATCGAATGGTTCCTTTTGAATACATTGTATATAACACCTTGTAGAAGTAAGTCATCAAAAGCGATGAACTTATGCGGATCTTATTGCGGATTTGCAGTATTTAACATGATGTAGCTCTTGTTGTTAAAGAAAAAGTATATATATGTCGGGTTCACCTTATGATGAGGGTTGGGGTAAGGGGCGTGAAATGAATCTTCGTCGCGATTAGACATTGTTGTTATGCAATAGAGAAGATATTGACTAGTGCAAATATGATTATTACAGATTTCGACAAGTAACCGTGGTAATTAGATACTCGAGACGCTAATGACAATAACCCTAGTTTCAATAACGAGTCCGCGGTCAAAGGGATAACAAATACGCATTCCTCCAAAGTCCAAGTCGTACCCAACGCCCTTGTCTGCGGTACAAATATTACTGAACTAACTCTTTGTTAAAACATAGAACATCCACCGAGCGTAAAGACACTATGAAACTCGCTATTGCGACCTCGCGAAAGAGAATGACTTTCCGTCGCGATGCTGCTGCAGAGCAAAACTATATTGGGGTGTGTCTAGGACACGAGATCATCGGATTCATTGGACGATGCCTTCGTTCGGAAAGTGAGGGAAATTGACGTTGCTGTTAATTGGTCAATTTCCATATTGGTGGTTAGAAAAGGATGCTAGTCGCCCTTGAGGGAAAGTTGCTAGCAGGAAGCGTCATTCTGAAAAAAATAGATTTTTCATAGTTGGAACAAAGACAGTTTGTCTGTTTGAAGGACCTTAGCTAACTAAATCCTACGATTTATAACGGGTCCTCAGGCTAGCTGAATATGTACTGTGGAGATGCATCGACATCTGGTAATCATCTTACCCGAAAAATAGAATAAACATTTTATGTATTTAAATCTACTTTAAATATATATTTAATAAACCGTGATATACATTACATAAAATTAATTAGAACACACCTTTGCAATTTTCGAGAAGATTACCGTCAGAATATGTATCTGCTTCATTTTCTTTCGAAGTGTTAATTACGTTAGTTGTAATTGTACTGAGACTGAAAAAAGAAATTTTGGCTAGAATGAATGCAGTAGTAGCAAAATAAACTATCAATATATGTACAGTTAATACATATAGCTATTGCTATCACAAGAATACATTTCCTGCTAATTTTATATTTCTTTGAATACCTTTTTCATCTTCCATAGTAAATTCTTATTTGGAATAGCAATATCGACAATTGCACAGTCCCATTTTGTTGAATAATTTTCGCAATTTCCTAAATAAGCTCATTTTTCTTTATATTTTTAGCATGGAGAGAAATGTATAGAGCACATACGAGCTAAATATAAATGTAATTAAATTAATCATTACAAATACTTATACATATAACAAACAAATACTCACATATTATCAAAATGTCCGCGAATACCATTTTGAAAGTTAACTTTTTTATTTCAAGGTTCCATTGCAAAAACGATTTCCTTATTTCTAGGAATAGAGAGAAACTTTCAATGACAACGCTACTAGCACTACACATGGCATATCTATTCAAATAAAATAGTTTTGATATACACTGAATAATTTTATAAATATGCATATCTATATTATTATATATCTTTAATTATTGCAATTAACTTTGTCCGGAAAATTTTTCTGTAAGACTAAAAAAGACAGAGTTCACATTTGATGCGATTAATTAATCAAGTGTAAATGTGTAAAAGAAACAATATAAATGTATTTAGTAAATTGAAGTAACAATTGTACATGAACCAAGCTAGCTGTACTTCCTTACTTGTACGTTGTTTACACATTCTCTCTACACACTCTGATCACACTGTCTGTCCTAGTCCACTCTCCCCGTTTCTGGTTCACACGTGGTTTATATTACGTTGGTCAGTTCGAGTTTCAACACAATTTAAATGTCCCGCTCTGTATATTCAACACAGTGCTCACATAGCGCTCACTTGGATCAATTGCCATGTCTATGCAGAAATTTGTTACTCTCTTAAAGAACTATAAATAAGCAGTCGAAACTCCACTATGATTACTTATACAAATAAATTAAAAAATGTTTCCGTCTTGTTTGCTTTGACATTTGTACGATTGCAGAATATCTTCTTAAATATTCACTTAATTAGAATGTATTCACTTATGTATTCACTTAATTAGAATTTAATTCTACTGTTGCATAAACTTACATATTTCTCAGATTTCTACATGCAATACTACTAAACTTCTACGTCATAAATGTAAATTGCAATGTAATCTGCAAATCAATGATATAAATATGTATATTAACTTGTTTTATTACTAACGTTTAGATATTAATGAGGAAGGCGAAGATGTAAATGAGTCTAGAACGGAATAATTTATCCTTTACTTGTAACTATGTTGGCATAAATATCAATATCTACCTATTCATATAAAATGAAGAATGATATGGTGTTGATAATGTATGGTGTTGCTTATGTAAACAAATGGAAAAAGTTTACTGCTTTCTGCAATACAATGATATTCTGTAATTATTCATAAACCGATTTTGGTAAAATTTAACACTAGGTTTGCGGGATTCGCCAATTTGACGGATTTCAAACTTCGAAATGAAATATCCCAAAAACCATAGCATTATTTTTAACCATTTTGCATCGTAAATTTATCATTTCATCTAAAGAATTTATACACACAATTATCTTTTCCTAATTTTTGAGATCTATGTAGTATATCTATCTCTATGAAATCTCGCCAAATTGACGGGCTAGCTGATTTCATAAACAATCCGTTTTTCAAAGACAGTGTGCAAAAATTTCAGTTATTGTAGACATTTCCCATTATTGTCTCCGCTTATTGTAAGTATTTACAATAGAATAATTGAATTTGGGCACAGTATTTTCTTATTTTGACCAATCCCCCTTTTCTAGCAATCAAGAGTAAATCCAAGAGACATAATAAGATATTGAACAACATTGTCAACATCGATGAAGATTGTTCTGAGGATACTTTCGAAGAAGATTAGTATGAATTAGGCCAAAGCGAAGCTGCCGGTGCAAGTTCTGAATACATTGAAAGTGGAGAGATAGAAGGATCTTCGGATAATAAAGAGGAACATTTCTTGAAAGTGTGTCGTAACAAGAAAAGGTTGCGTATTCTTTCTAGTTCTGACTCCGAGGATGAAAGGACGAGCATTGCAAGCACATCCCAAAATGTAATAGGTAAAATTGAAATTGCAATTGACGGGACACAGTGCATAAAACTGAAAACAGGCGGATCTAGGGATAGGACGCCCGTTCGTATGATATTCAAGGATATCACAGGGAGTACTGGCTATGCTGAGAGAAATATTATGTCGGGTTGTGTAACTAGTGCTTTCGAATTGATAATTGACAGACACATAATGGAACACATAAAAGATGGCACTGAAACCGAGGCGCATCGAGTTTTGAAAAAAGACTGGACAATCACAGTCGCTGAATTGCGTAGTTTTCTAGGAATTATATATGCCCAGGGCGCATATGAAGCGAGATAATTGAAAGCTTCTGAAAGATTACAAACAGATAAATTTGCGCTGATATTCGAAATATGGAACAGATATCTAAGTAATAGCCAGGCTTGTCACAAGGCATATGAAAATGTCTCAATAGATGAACAATTATTTCCAACGAAAGCCCGATGCAGGTTTACGCAATATATACCGAATAAGCCTCATAAATTTGGCATTAAGTTTTGGTTAGCAGTTGACGTCCAAACAAAATATATTTTGAATGGTTTCCCTCAAATGGGGAAAGATAAAACTCAATGCTCAAGGGAAAAAAGGACAAGATGGCTGTTTTCCTCAAATTTATATAAATCAGAAAACTGCACGCTTACTGTGTATAAAAGTAAACCTAACGTAAAAGTCTTCCTTCTAAGCACCAAACATACAGGTATACTAATAGAAGATAATTATAAACGTGTTCCAGAAACCATTGCTTTTTATAATAAAATAAAGTTTGGCGTGGACGTCGTTGACCAGATGGCACGCAAATATAGTGTGAAAGCAGGGAGTTTCCGATGGCTCCTTCAAGTTTTTTTCAATATTTTAGATTTGTTAGCAATAAACGTGTCACAGGGTAAATTTGACTCATTATGCGATAAGATAGCTAATCCCAAACGCCTAATCTTGAGTGACCACCAGGGTAACATCCAGTCACTCTAAACATATGATACATCCGTATGACCAAAGTCCTTCTCCCACTCCAACAAATAAAATAATATAAATACTCCTCCCGAAATCACCCGAGTCAGTCTACATAAGTCCGAACTACCCTGAACTTTAAAGTATATCGTTGCGAACCGCGAACATTATAAAAAGTTTATCATTTATTTCATTGTACAAGTGTGTGGAAATAAAGAGCTCGATCTCCTGTTTTGAAATCGACATTTTTTCTGTAACTTGTTGAATTATTACGCGACAAACGCGTGGGTATTATGTAAAGAGTGCACCGAATCGAAAATATCCAGAAAGGAGTTCATATTTTGCCAAAGATCGGACGCTTCATTTCTGTTACCTTTAACGTCAAAAGTTGCCAAGTGGATTATTGCAAAAAAATAGAAGCAATAATTGTTGTATATATTGTATGTACTGTATGTATGTACTGTATAAAATTCAGTATATTTGTAAAAAATGTGCTCTATATATATGATTACCCTATATCGTTAATATTATTGTTATTATTTCCGTGATAATTAAAAAAAACAGACTTTTTACTTATTAATAATTTATTTAAACGTAAAGCCTAATATTGTTCAATTAAGACTTAGTTTAAATAAATCGATTTTTTAAAGAAAATGCGTATTTTCGTTTACCTGACAATTTGACGGGTGCTAGTAGAGATAGGTATATAAGAAACGGACGTAAACCTAGTGTTAAAATTGTTGCAATTTTCTAAACAACGTTTCCCTATACATATAACCATCGTTCGGCTTTAGCTAGGCACAGCGCTCCGATTACTTGAGAGATAGTGAAAACAATTCCAAACAAAGCCTCGAATTGACCGTTCGAAGTATACTTAACGGGCTTGGTAATTTTACAATTTACAGAATTAAATATTATATTAGCAGTATCACACATTTCTTTCGTAGATGCATCTGCAAACACGCTGGATTGCACTGACCACTGTTGCAAAACTCTTTTGGGGAATTCTAATAGTGCTGACCAGCTTATTGCAGACGTTTGAAGCACTTTCTGGTGCGCTGCTTTCACAAAATACTGGGTGCTTATTAATAGACATTGTCTTTTTGCATATTTTTTTCTTGAATAATAGCTACAAATTAAATGTAGAAGTTGCTCAACATTTATCGACAAAGATTCACATACACGATATGCAACTAAACGCATGCAGTGGCAAATGCATGAGAAGACAATAACTTTCGTATTATATCGCAATAATTGAAAAATTAATAAGTTCTGTTCCTCCAGCATTATATTTCAGTTATTCACGCAAATTTCAACTACGTTCCTTATATGATGGTTATTTTTCTGTAATAAACGCCAGAAAGTATTTGTATAAATTTTGTGATGTACTATCTTTAATGCGCGAAAAATCTATTTTTTGTATTTGCCTATTCTGTATATACATATCTCAGGAAAATACATAAATTTTTAATTTCTGACACGTTTACGCTTTCGTCAATTAATACCGTAAAGAATTCATTCTTTAATATGTTCACTGCTTTCAAGACTATCGTCTCGTTAATGACGTTTTTTGTTGCAACAGAAATGTTTGGTCTTTTTAAAATCATACATTGTATTATATCGCTATCTGGTAATGTCATTTGTGTCATTTCATTGTGATGGTTAAAAGAATTGCAGCTCCTTCTGTGTTCCGCAATATTTGACGAAGTAACAGCTAGAAATATTATACCATATCTCCAATAGTAGCGCCATCTCAGGCAACGAAATGTCCTGGAAACAGATCTATATCGTTCTTAGTCGTGCAAAATGTGTAGACGGCCTGGCTATATCTGATTTAGTGTTAAACAAAATTCTCAATAAACCGCATGACGAAAGAGCACTTGCAGAAATACAAAGACTTCTTTTACAAAGTAGCAGCTGAGATGTACTTCCTGCGGCCAATGTGTAAAGATACAATCCAATTTGTTAGGAGATAGTAATAAAAGACACGGGTCAAATCAGCTTTGAGAGATAAGTCTATGTAGAGAAGCGAACGGAGTACGGATATGAAAGATGATTTTACAAAGACATTGCCTATTTCTGTCGTTTCCAGCGACGAGTTTCTGATGGAACGATCAGACGCAATGAAATCATATCATTCGTAGTGAATAACGAGTTATTTCCAAGGACGGTCGATAAGAACGAAGAAAATTAAAAAATTTTACAAATAGGCCCTATCTGTGAACTATCCTTACAAGTTGTAGGATGTTTCATCCTTATAGCTTAGTTCCATTCAGAGCAGTCTATGCATGCACATAACGATTGGATCTTTGCAAAAATAGTAGTTGATGGAAAATTAATGCAAAAAGCTGTTCTGACGGGAATAACGCGAGAAGATGCTTTACAAGAAGCAAAAACAATCATCTCGATTGGTCAATTGTGTTAGAGAAACCGCCGAACATACATAAGAAGAAGGGTATAATTATCGAATTGAGATACCTCCTTCTTTTTCATTGTTGGTATAATATATTAAATTTAATCTATACATTTTTAATAGCATACTTTTTATAACGGGCAATGCCATAATTAATGTTAATATTTCCATACTATTTGTTGATTTTCCTCATCGATCTTCCCCTCACCTTTCCTCATCGATCTTCTCTTCACCTTTCCTCATCGATACGAATATCTGGCATAATTGCACAAAATTATTTTTTAAATTATAATTGTATTGGGAGCAATTTCAAATACCTCATAGATAAGTTGATAATAGGATTGAAATATTAATTATACCTATTACATCAATCAATCGTAACATTGGCTTATGGAAGACGCATATCAAGTGATTGCATATACAATTCTATTTCAAATAAATATTTATTAACATACAAGTAGAAAACATTTGAAAATGGTTTGATAATTTGATAATTTGTTGCGTATCATCGTCCCATGCACGCGTATTATTTCTTTGATGTGACGTCAAAAAACGGACAGAGAAGCGTTATGTTTCTGTACATCGTGCCTTTGCATATTAATGTGGACAGACAAGTTTTTATAACTATATTAATAGAGATAGAACACGTTAAAACATGCAGAATATGATATGAAGAATATACGGAGGCAATGCTGATGATTATGACTAACAGTAAATCCTGAAATCAATACATTTTTACGTTATAGCTATGAATTTGTAAATATTTCAATGGGCTATCTCAAATTACACGGGAGATCCACTGAGGCTAATTTGGGTCAATCTGAGCTCAGGCAGTCCAACCAGCGATGCGCTCAATTTCCACATTTTTTGACACAGAGTCAACAAATAGATCTGTAGCGTTTCAACATGTTATGGATCATAATTATATAAATCATTCCTTATTTGTTATTTGCTACTTATTATTCATATATTTATTAAATCTATTGCCATAAAAATTAGGGTGTAAAATACGTACAAGCAATTTTTCAGATGGTTGAATAGTAGACAAACAATGAAAAAAATGATTTGGACATGTTGAAAAACATACATAAATTCATTAAATTTCTGATATCTGTCAAATATTAATAACCAAGTACGTGTACTATTTTTATCACTATGATATCAACTAGCTTAATATTAATTGTGTATT
This sequence comes from Bombus breviceps, assembly GCA_014825925.1. Classification (NCBI taxonomy): domain Eukaryota; kingdom Metazoa; phylum Arthropoda; class Insecta; order Hymenoptera; family Apidae; genus Bombus; species Bombus breviceps. Next base: position 5,184,177 of record CM026195.1, on the reverse strand, counting down.
TATTGTTCATTCTTTTTTTGTTATTCGTCATTTGAATAAATTCTGATTGTTCATCGTAACGAGTTCATACGCTGACAGCTGACGAGTAGAAACAATAACGATGAGCCGATGGTGGTACAGGAGTGTGAATGCGTAAAGACCTTCTGGTGAGGCTTTATAAGGCCTCCCAAATTTTGCTCATGAGGCAGTCTCGTGTTAACCAAAGCTAAGTGGTTGTACGAGACTCTTAAACTTGATTTCAGTAGAAACGGTTAGTAGAAAACGGTTCAGTAGAAAACAGTGAAAACCATATTTGTACAGAATTTCGATTATACAGAAGTACGATTTTCTAAGTGACTCGGACGATTGAGCTTGCCAATGGAAACAGTTCCATACTAATGCATTGAATTAATTCTTTGCGCTCATCGCGTTTGTCTCCGTGCGAGTTTCCCACCACGCGATCGAACCATATCTCGCGGACATATCTCGATTTCGTTAATTTTTTATTGGCTCATGTTTGATTCAATATGGTTGACTATATCTCTGTATACTGTAATTTTTTAAAGTTCATAATATCGAAGACTAATCTCCATTCTTTAATATATTTGTGACATTCATCAACGAGATGACGTTTCTTTGATTTTCGGAATTGTGGCGGCACTCGACAGTATACTTTCCAACGGCTTCTGTCCCGTATCTCGCTACACAAAGACCCTATTCCTGCGGACAAGATGATTGCCATACATGCTCGGGCAACCGAGGGGAACGGACGTGTCTGGTCGGTGGTGTGATCCGGAGAAGTGATTCAGAGAAGTGTTCCAAGTGAAAAAAACAAATTTTTAACGAATAGTGTTAGTGAGGGGAAGTCCAACAATGCAGCGGCAGATACCAACAATCAAAATTACTACTAAAGGAGAAACGTGCTACATAAACAAGACGGTAGATGTACCAAGCTCAAAGCAACAACAACAAGATATTAATAAACAAAATGGCATGGTTGTAGAAGAAATGGAAAAGCAGATGAGACATGAGGAGTGCAGCCACGATAACGAAAGATGTTACCAGGACGAAAACTGGAAGCTAGCAAAGACTAACAAAAAACGTAAAATAAATCCAGATACAGAAAAGCAGCGATGGTTGCAAGAATTATCATTAAGAAACTCTTTCAGCTCACTAACGGAAGAAATAGACGCTGATCCGATAAGTAAAACCACAACTCATGCAGCCCACATTACAAAACCACCACCAATATTTGTGGAGGCCCAAATAATAGACCCGCTTATTGATCTACTAAACAATATGGTCGGGAGGATAAAATACACAATCAAGCAAACAAAAATAGAACAAATAAAAATACAAACAATTAACCCAGAAACTTACAGGAAAGTAATTAAAGCGTTAAAGGACAAAAATGCTATATACCACACGTATCAGCCCAAAACGGATAGGAGCTACAAAATAGTAATAAGAGGATTGCACCCGAAAAGTAACACAAAAAGAATAAGCGATGAACTAGCAAAAATTGGACATCAAACAAGAGCAATAAGCAATATAACAAAATATGATACAAAGCAACCATTACCATTATTCTTAATTGAATTAGAATCCAGAACCAATAACAAGGAAATTTATGAAATCAATAAAATCCTAAACACTATAGTAACAGTCGAACCACCATGCTATAAAAAAGATATACCACAATGCATGAGATGCCAACAGTACGGACACACGAAAAACTATTGTAACAGAAGTCCGGCATGTGTCAAATGTGCAAAAAATCACCTAACAATAGATTGCCCATACACAGGGAAAATAGAAGAAGTTAGATGCTATAACTGTAACGGAAAACACCCGGCCAGCTATAAAGGATGTGAAATCAGAAAGCAAATACAACGTAAACTGTTCCCACCACTTCGCAATAGATCATTTAATAACCACCGACCACAACAAAGTATAACGGATAATAATAAGGCATTGCAAGCACAATATGAACCAAACACTATAAATAGAAACATTAACCCTCAAGGTAACCGAAGCTATGCGCAGGTAATCCAAAATATAAGCCCAGCAACGATAGCAAACAATCAAAATCAAAGCAACAATAACAACAACACTGCAGAAATCAAGGAACTGCTCAAGCAATCCATTAAAAACAGCGAAACACTAACAAAAATGATCAGCGAACAAAACGCAGTTCTCAGACAGCAAACGCAACAAATTACAGTTATGCTACAAACATGCTAAGCAAAAAATAAAAACGGACACGCTGAAAATAGCAGCCTGGAACTCCAATGGCTTGCAACAACGTGCCCTCAAAACTAAAACATTTTTGTACAAAAATAACATTGATATATTACTTGTCTCAGAGACACATTTCACTGTAAAAAACTACATAAAAATACCTCACTACACCGTCTACGACACCAAACACCCCTCAGGTAAAGCACATGGAGAAACTGCAGTAATAATAAAAAATGACATCAAGCATCACCTACATAATCATACAAATGAAGAACACATACAAGCAACCACTGTCACAATACAAACCAACGACAATTACATCCAGATTTCATCAGTATATGTACCTCCGAGACATAAAATGACATTCAAAAAATGGGAAGAGTACTTCCAAACCTTGGGAGACAAATATATCGCAGCAGGAGACTTTAATGCAAAGCACGCGTTATAGGGCTCGAGAATTAACACACCGAGAGGCAGAACACTTGAAAAATACATTAGGAACAATAACCTCAAAGTACTATCGACAGGAAGACCAACCTACTGGCCGACAGACCTCAATCAAATACCTGCCCTGCTGGACTTCGCAGTAATAAAAGGAATAAACTTAAAAAAATTAAAAATAGGAACCAGCCTTGAGCTTAACTCAGACCACACAGTTATAATAGAATATTCAAGCAAACCACTTCTTCACAGCAAGTCAGAGTCGCTGTGCAATAAAACCACCAATTGGCAAACATTTAAAGAGCTAGTAGAAAACAATATCAACTGCAATATCCCATTGAAAACACCTGAACACATTGACCTGGCAGTAGCAAATATGACAGAAATTATACAGGAAGCAGCGTGGGCAACCACCACCTATGAACCAAATAGCAGGCAATCAAAAAAAGTATTCCAAAGGACATTCTAGACAAAATCAGGGAGAAAAGAAAAGCCAAAGCAAAATGGCAAAAACAGAGAACAAGTGAAAACAAGAAAAACTTAAACAAACTCACTAAGGAATTATAGATTAAAATAAGGGAACAACATAACATCGAATTCACAAAATTCATCGAATCACTATCCGCGCACGAAAATACCACCTACTCCCTATGGAAAGTCACTAACAAAGTTAAAAAAACAACAAAGCCAATCCCAGCAATCAGTAAAAGGGACAACACATGGGCCAGAAGCAACGAAGAGCAGGCAGAAGAATTTTCCAACCACCTATGCAACACATTCGCATCACATAATATCACCAACACCAACTTCAATCAACATACGGACGAGGATGGGCTAACCATTAATACCGCATCTAACAAGCAATACACCATAACTAAAACAACGACACAAGAAATTAGAAACATAATCGAAAGAACAAAAAACAACAAAGCACCAGGAATAGATCTAATCAATGGTAAAATCTTGAAAAATCTTCCTCCAAAAGCGATACGATTAATCACAATAATATACAACGCAATACTAAGAATTCAATACTATCCTAAACTATGGAAACTATCACAGATAATCATGTTACCTAAACCAGGGAAAGACCCACACCAAACAGCATCTTACAGACCAATTTCACTACTTCCCGTTCTTTCCAAAATACAAGAAAAAATAAATTACGCCCGCCTAAAACCAATAATAGAGAAAGAAAAATTAATACCAGATCACCAATTTGGATTCAGAAATAAACACTCTACAATTGAACAAATGCACAGACTCGTCAACGAAATCTTACAGGCGCTGGAAACAAAACAATATTGCACGGCACTCTTTATGAACATCGAAAAAGCTTTCGATAAAACTGACCATGAAAAACTACTCCAAACTATCAAAAAGAAATTTCTAGGTCAAATTTACAATTTACTCAGATCCTATTTAAGCAGCAGAACCTTCACAATAAAAAACAAGGACTCCTACTCTGAAGTCAAAGACATCAAGGCAGGAGTCCCGCAAGGAAGCGTCCTAGAACCCATATTATACACAATATACACGGCAGACATACCAACAGCTGTTAAGAGTAAAATATTAACGTTCGCGGACGACACGGCTGTACTAGTCAGGCACTCTAACACGGAAACAGCAGTCACGATATTACAAGAATATATCACAAAAATAGAAAAGTGGCTCGAAGATAAACAAATTAAAGCAAACCCCAACAAATGCAGCCACATTACATTCACACTGCGAAAACAGAATTCACCAAGCATTCTACTGAACGGCACGCACATAACACAAACAAGGCAAGTTAAATACCTAGGACTCCACATAGATACACAACTCACATGAAAACAGCATATTAAATCAATAGTAGACAAAATTCAGGCTACAAAGAGACAAATGTACTGGCTAACAAGCCGAAAATCCAAACTAAGCCTAGAAAACAAAGTAAAAATATACAAAGCAATCTTAAAACCAATATGGACATACGGAATACCATTATGGGGGACAGCAGCAAGGAGCCATGTAAACAAAATAGAAACAAGTCAAGCAAAAATTCTAAGAACAATAGTAAATACCCCATGGTACGTCAGAAACGAGGAAATTCGGAAGGACCTGGGAATATCAACGGTCAAAGAGGAAATTAGCAGGTACGCTGGAAGATACAGAGAAAAAATAGCAACACAGCCGAACCGACTGGCCGTGGAAACGACCAATACAGCAAAGATGGATAGAAGACTGAAAAGGAAACACCAAACAGATCTCACAAAGGATATAACCTAATAAACAAGATGATGGAACCCCGCTCGGGGTAACCATCCACATGCTATGTTTTATTCACTAAGTTAAAACATTTTACCAAATGTCCTACTGGAGAAATTGTAAAATTTAAAATAAAATAATGAAAAAAAAAAAAAAGAAAAAATGTATTAAGAACGTACAGGTCAATGGAATTTCACACCTACAGGGTGTAAAGAAAATAAATGTAAGCAAGATCATAGTGTGATTCTACTATTGATGGAGTTTTGTGAAAAATGTATGCAAAAATGGTCTCGACATTGAAATTCAGGGTTAAATTTTGTTTCTAATTGCAACGTATTCTTCCCGTTACAAGAAACAACAGTCTCACGGAAACCACGAGACGGAAATGATGCCTTCGCTCGAATAAAAGTTATTAATATTTTGATAATTCTGAAACTGGCTTTATTCCCGATATATTTCTGTGTTTATAATAACATTTGGTTTTATATGTACATTTACTTTTAGCAAAAAAAAAAAAAAAAAAATAACGTGCTAACGACACCAACTCTCAAACTAAAAGAATATGAATTCGGCACTTAGGCATAATATAAGCAAACATCTAGAAGGGCTGGGTCTTGATCGAGACTTCAGTCTTTCGGTAACTGTCTAACCGTAAACTTATACTCTGATCATAGAATAATGGTATCTCGAACTCTGGTTCAAGAACCCAACATTTTTTTTTATTATTATTTTCCTGTCATTTTTACGTGATACCCTAACCGTCGCTCGTGGTACTATAGTGCCGCAGACAGATCGTCTTATATGACCGGTGAAATATATACAATGTAGCTACAAGCGAATAGTTCTAGAAATGTCGATTCGCCTTCGGTCCGTTATTTCGTCTACACAAAGAAAGTGGCATACGTGATCATAGGCGCGAACGGTGATGTGACCCGAGCGTAGTGGGAGTCGTCTCACAAAGAAGATAAAGAAAAAATTGAAGGGCATCAGTACCATTTGAGGATTCAAACGTTATGCATCGGAAGGTTCTGATGAATAAAATTAAAGTCGCTTAGTCTACCGGATACATTAAGAAATGTTATAAGATCGGGTCGAATTCCTATATCGAACTTATTGTATAAACGTTAAATAATTTGTGGCGTGTTCATTATATTATTTTAAATATTGACAAATATACCAGTTTATGTTAACCCTATTAATTCAGTGTTAAATTCATTCTAACCGCCTCTGTTATCATAATCGAAACAGGGGAACGACTAATTTGTGGCGTCGATTATCTGAATCGTAGCGAGAATTTACGCTTCTCACTGACGCGTTTTCCTCGCGACCGCGTCTCTCCGCGAACAGCCGTAACAGAAAGTGTGAAGATTCTGAAACATGGATACAAGCAATAAAGAAACAAATGGAAATGGAATCAATAAAGGACTGAATAAGACGAAAACTCTCGAGGAATTCTACGCCGGTAGTGGAATCCTTCTGACTGGAGCTACCGGTTTCGTTGGAAAAGGTCTCCTGGAAAAATTGATGCGCGTGTGTCCGCGCATTGCTGCCATTTTTATACTAATTCGTCCAAGAACGGACGAAACGATAGAACAACGATTTAAGAAGATCATAGATGATCCCGTTCGTAAATGTTATTCATGTTTCATCCAAAATTTAAGTCTGTCAGGAGCCAAATTGATTAACTTACTTTTCTGGAACTGAGCTGGTAATTTTTCGTCTTCAGATTTACGATTACATAAAAGCAAAGCATCCCTCAGTTTTGAGCAAAGTTTATCCCATGAAAGGTAACGTGAGTCTGCCGGATTTAGGTCTTTCGCGAGAAGATAGAAATTTGCTGTTAGAGAAAGTAAACATAGTGTTTCATGCCGCGGCCACTGTGAGATTCAACGAACCGTTACACGTGGCTATTAATGTGAATACAAAAGGTGCTGCTCGTGTCATTGAACTTTGGAACGAACTGAGGCATCCGGTTAGCTTCGTCCACGTTAGCACAGCTTATAGTAATGCGAACCTACATGAGATTGAGGAAAAAGTTTATACGTAAGAATAAGTTACACGCAAACGTTGTTCCATTTTTTACGAATATTATATGTATAATTATATCCTGAAGAATATGTTCACTTATTATTGATTTTGCAGCACGAGCTTGAAACCTTCAGAGGTGATCGATATGTGTGACAAATTCGACAAAACGTCTATCAACCAAATAGAAAAAAAGGTTTTAAAAACCTATCCAAGCACATACACATTCAGTAAGAATTTAGCAGAGCAAATTGTAGCAAGCAAGTGCAAAGATCTGCAAGTTGGGATAGTACGGTCAAGTATAATTGGTGCCTCTTTGGAAGAACCATGTCCTGGTTGGATAGAGAATATTTCTGCATTAACAGGTATTTTTATAAATCTTTTTCAATGATAATTGTTCAATACTCCTCACATTTCAGAAAAGTGGAGTTATTCTGTTGGTTTGTGGGAAGATAAATGAGATAATTTCCACTAGATCATCATTATTATAGTTGAAGTTTGTTGTTGCTCACAATTATGAGAATTCTTTCCAATCTGTCTAGCGCTACATTTCTGGTAATCGAAAATCTCAAATAATTTCTCAACCAATTTAATGTTACAAGGTATGGCTCTGCTAGTCAGTAGAGGATGTGTAACAGCGATATTGGGTAGGAGAGATGCAAGATTGGATATAGTGCCTGTCGATTTCGTAGTCGACACGATAATATGTACTGCATGGCATGTCATGCTACATCGTGATAATGAAGTTAAAGTTTACAACTGCACGAGCAACGCATTCCCTTTTAAGTAATACTTATTACGAACTTTTTTCAACTAATGTAATTCGATTATTAGAGTACTCCAAAAGTTTCAGTTTATTTAAGTAACGTGGACAATGAAAGCGCAAGCAGATATAGAATACAAAAGTCTACTTTTGCTACCAATACTTCAATTTATAAATAATATAAAAAAAATAGAAAAATAGTGATATAACGTAATATTGGTTTAAATTACATAATATTTCTCGACATACTTGTATGGTAATAAACTTTGCTTTAAGTATAATTCTATTAATTGTAATAATGTAAATGTTCCAATTGACAAGGTTTGGTCCGATGGTAGATGCTATGGTAAAATGTAGCATAGAAACCTCACTGAACGATGCGATATGGTACCCAGGTTGTTCAGTCGTAGCTAATAGATATATTTACAATGTTCTGAGTATAATTCCACGTGTTTTTCCTGCGTTCGTCATAGATATATTTTTAACACTCCGAGGTAGTAAACCAATGTGAGTATTCTATCCATCCTCGAATAACGAGAACAATCTTTCTGGGATAATCTCTGTTTTCATCTATAATAATAATTAAAAATGATATTTCAGAATGATGAAACTTCTCAGAAATGGCAATAAATTGTTCGCATCGTTAGCATTTTTCATCACACGCGAATGGATTTTCCAAAGGGATAACTGTTCCGACCTGGCGGGGAAGGTAAAAATTTGAATGACAGCGATATAGTTAAGGTAGATTTACGGGATATGAATTGGGAGAACTATGTTGCAATTTACCTGATGGGAGTTAGGAAATTTATTTTAAAACAAGAGTTTAAGTCAACAGCCCGACAACGATTATCAAGGTACGTATAAAAGTATCTTCCTAGAAAAAAATAGGAACAAATATAAATACATATATTTTCGGTTATTTCAGTTTGTACTAGATACATCAAATCACCAAAATGTCCTGTATAATGATCTTACTATGGATAATATACTATATCGTGTACTGACTATTTGAACCTTTTTTCTCTGTTTAAACCAAAAACAATATAAATAGAATTTTATAAAGACGGGATTCATCATTCCTTTCATTTTGTCTTTCCACTCGTTTCATTTCTAAATAAATTCATTTATGACATTGTTTAATAAGAATGTATGTATTTACATGCACACGGTTTCTGATTTGTAAACAATTCATACATGACAATATCTTTACTCCTCGATGTTTCTAGTACAGTAACATTTGCGAACATCATCTTTAAGTGTATGTTTAAAGATCATTTCTACATAAAAATTCTGCGGCATATCTTTACGTAATGCTAAACAACATAATAATTATATAGAGAAAAATAGTAATACTCACTGCTAATAGTTCGTATATTAAATCTGCTCACTAAAAATAAATATTTTTCTGCAGAATGATACAAATTTCTTTCATTTTCCACCAAACAAAAGTTAAGAGATAATTATGCGATAATAATAATAATTCATCATTGAAAAGTCCTCTGACAAATAAACAATGATGATAGAAAATGAATATCTTTTATTACAATAAGATGGTTCAAAAAGCTCACTTTGGTTTCTGAATTGTTTGTTTACAGACCTTGTAGTTCTTTGACCAATCGGCGTTAAAATATATGACAAATATACCATCGACGAAATAGCGAACAGACGTGACAGTCAGAGCTGGACAAAATATTCCTTCACATAACAAGTAGTAAATAGTGTACGTAGGAAGTGATGTTTGGGGCAGCCATCTGCAATAACCTTGACATTCATATATGTTATCAAGGTTATCAAGTTATGTTTTAGCTCTCGCTTGTTGTTCGTTATAATAATTCATTATAACTCAATCGATGACTTAAGCAACCAGAGACAAATGTTTTTGTTACGATACCAGGGTAATGAAGTCTTGCGCATTCTTGTGACAAATGATTAGCAAAACAACTGAATGTTGATATTCCAAGCATGTAGAAACAATCAGACAGTATAGCCAGTACATCGGTAGATCTGTGCTGATCGTCTACCGTACCTTGTAAAGTGTTTTATTGTTGTACATTTTGTTATTTCAAAGTTCGTGTTTTAATTTGTAAAGAAACGGCTTTTTAAAAATCATATACATTTTCAATCTGTTGCTGATAATTTATAACAAAAATTATTTTATGAAATAGGCCCTAATTCTATAAAAGTAGTAAAATGATACATAGATGTAAAGAAAATGAAAGTCAAGGTAAATTGTTGTTTGATGATTTATCTAATGTGCCAAACAACACTTGCGACGAAAATGAATTCAGTGATAGCAGCAACATTCTTAAATTAAGTGATGTAATTAGACATAGAAGAAGACTGAATAAAAAATATAATGTTTCAAGCGAAAGTGAAGATTCAGAGATGGAGGCTGATGAACCTATAATTGAAGAATGAACAGATGAGGATACTTTTCCAAATCTGGAACCTTTTGAAGGAATTTGTTTTACGTCGCCATCATTACAAAGAAACTACAGTGTGAAAGAAGCTGTTAATTGTATATTTGGCAATGAATTTTTCCAAATTATTTCTGAGGAAACAAGTCGTTATCATTTACGAAATGTACTAAAATATAAGGCTAATTCTAAACAATGAAAATGGAGGAATGTCTCATGTTCAGAAAAATTTGTCCGACCTCCTTGATCAGTATCTATCATATTTTTTCTTTTATTTATTTATTTTAAAATTTTACAATTTGTTCAGTAGGACATTTGGTAAAATGTTTTATCTTAGAGAATAAAATATAGCATGTGGATGGTTACCCCCAGCGGGGTTCCATCTTCCAGATTGTCTATTGTATTTCTATTGTGAGGTCTGCGGGATGCTTCTTCTTCAGTCTTCTTTCTGTTATTATTTTATTAGTTTCAGCAACTAGCTGGTTTGGATGTGTTACAAGTCTTTCTTTATATTTTTTTGCGTATCTGGAGATTTCCTCTTTGACTGTTGGAATTTTTATATGTTTTCGTAATTATTCATTTCTAACGTACCATGGAACTAACTATTGTCCATAAAATTCTTGCTTGCTCTGTTTCTATTTTATTTATTTGACTCATTGCTGCCGTCCCCCATAGTAGGACTCCGTATGTCCAGATTGGTTTGATTATTGTTTTGTATATATTTAGCTTATTCATTGTGCTTAATTTAGATTTTCTATTGATTAATCAGTACATCTGCTACCTTTTTTCACGTATTCTGTTTATTATGGTTTTTATGTGATGTTTCCATGTAAGGTGTGTATCTAAATGTATTCGTAGATATTTGACTTGCTTTGTTTATGCTATGTGGAGCCGTTCAGTTGGATATCTGGTGTTTTTCCTTTTCTAAGTGTAAATGTTATGTGATTGCACTTACTGGTGTTCGCTTTTGTTTGTTCTGCAGCCACTTTTCTATTTTTGTAATGTGTTCTTGCAGTAGTGCGACAGCCGTTTCTGGATTTGCGTCCTCACTAGTATGGCCGTATCGTCCGCGAACGTTAGTATTTTGCTGTTGACAGTTATTGGTATGTCTGCCGTATATAGTGTGTATAGTATTGGTCGCTAGGACGCTTCCTTACGGTACTCCTGCCTTGATATCCTTAATTTCAGAATATGCATCATTTATTTTTACTACAAATGTTCTATTGTTTATTTAAGATCTGAGTAGTTTGTAGATTTGTTCAGGAAATTGCTTTCTGATTGTTTGAAGAAGTTTTTCATGGTCAACTTTGTCGAATGCTTTTTCGATGTCCATAAAGAGTGCCGTGCAATATTGTTTTGTTTCCAGCGCCTGTAAGATTTCGATGACGAGTCTGTGCATTTGTTCTATTGTGGAGTGTTTATTTCTGAATCCAGATTGATGGTCCGGTATTAGTTTTTCTTTTTCTATTGTTGGTTTTAGGCGGTTATATATTATTTTTTCTAGTAATTTGGAAAACGCAGGTAGCAATGATATTGGCCTGCAGGATGCAGTTAGATGTGGGTTTTTGTTTAGTTTGGGTAACATTACGATCTGCGCTATTTTCCACAGTGCAGGAAAGTACTGTATTCTTAGAATTACGTTGAATATTATCGTTGTTGGTTTTATTACCTTTGCGGGAAGGTTTTTTAAGATTTTTCCATTGACCGGATCAAATCCTAGTGCTTCCCTTGTCTTTGTTGCCTTAATTAAGTTTGTAATTTCTTGCGCTGTTGTGCTGAGTATGGTGCAGCGTTTGTCAGTTGAGTTGCTGGCATTTTCCACTTCTTCATTTGCTTGCTATTATTAATTTCGTACGGCGAAAATGTATTTTGTAGGTACTTCGAAAATTCATCTGCCTGCTCTTCGTTGCTTCTGGCCCATGTACTATCCATTTTTCTGATGGCTGGGATTGATTTTATTGTTTTCTTAACTTTGTTAGTGACTTTCCATAGGGAGTAGTTGGTATTCTCATGCGCGGATAGTGATTCGATGAATTTTGAGAAATCGTTACTGTGATGTGGGTTATTTTATTCTTATTCCCTTATTTTATTCTTTAATTCCTTTGTAAGTTTATTTAGATTTTTCTTGTTTTCACTTGTTCTCTGTTTTTGCCATTTTGCTTTGGCTTTTCTTTTTTCCCTGATTTTGTCTAGGATGTCCTTTGGAATACTTTTTTTTGATTGCCTGCTATTTGGTTCATAGGTGGTGGTTGCCCACGCTGCATCCTGTATAATTTCTGTTATATTTGCTACTGCCTGATCAATGCGTTCAGGTGTTTTCAATGGGATATTGCAGTTGATTTTGTTTTCTACTAGCTCTTTAAATGTTTGCCAATTGGTGGTTTTATTGCACAGCGACTCTAACTTGCTGTGAAGAAGTGGTTTGCTTGAATATTCTATTATAACTGGTGTATGGCCGGAGTTAAGCTCAAGACTGGTTGCTATTTTTAATTTGTTTAAGTTTATTCCTTTTATTACTGCGAAGTCCTGCAGGTCAGGTATTTTATTGAGGTCTGTCGGCCAGTAGATTGGTCTTCCTGTCGATAGTACTTTGAGGTTATTGTTCCTAATGTATTTTTCAAGTGTTCTGTCTCTCGGTGTGCTAATTCTCGTGCCCCATAACGTGTGCTTTGTATTAAAGTCTCCTGCTGCGATATATTTGTCGCCTAAGGATTGGAAGTACTCTTCCCATTTTTTAGGTGTCATTTTATGTCTCGGTGGTGCATATACTGCTGATACCTGGAAGTAATTGTCATTGGTCTGTATCGTGACAGTGGTTGCTTGTAAGTGTTCTTGACTTGTTTGGCTATGTAGGTGATGCTTGATNGTCATTTTTTATTATTATTGCAGTTCCTCCATGTGCTTTACCTGAGGGGTGTTTGGTGTCGTACATGGTGTAGTGCGGTATTTTCATGTAACTGAAGCAAGTGAAATGTGTTTCTGAGACAAGTAGTATATCAATATTATTTTTATACAAAAATGTTTTAGTTTCGAGGGCACGTTGTTGCAAGCCATTGGAGTTCCAGGCTGCTATTTTCAGTGTGCTGCTATTTCCGCTTTTATTTTTTTGCTTAGCATGTTTGTAAGCAGTGACTGTGATTTGTTGTGTTTGCTGTCTGAGAAGTGTGTTTTGTTCGCTTATCATTTTTGTTAGCATTTCGCTGTTTTTAATGGATTGCTTGAGCAGTTCCTTGATTTCTGTAGCGTCGTTGATGTTATTGTTCTGATTTTGATTGTCTAAGGGTGTTGATTGGCTGGTTACTTGTGCGTAGCTTCGGCTAACTAAGGTGTTGGTGTTATTGTGGTGAATGTACGTTGCGTGCTGTACATTTGGTGTTGTCTTATTTACTATGCTGTCCTGTTGTGTGTGATGGTTATTGTATGTCCTGTTTCGAAGCGGCTGAAACAGTTTACGTTGCAGTTGTTTTCTAACTACACAGCCTTTGTAGCTAGCTGGGTGGTTTCCATTACAATTATAGCATTTTACCTCATTTATTTTTCCCATGTATGGCTAGTTCGTTGTTAGGTGCTTTGCTGCGCATTTGACACAGGCCGGGTTTCTGTTGCGGTAATTTTTTGTGTGTCCATACTGCTGGCACCGTATACATTGTGGTATGTCTTTTTTATGTCTAGGTGGATCCACAATTATTATTGCGTTTAGAATTTTTTTAATTTCGAAGATTTCCTTGTTATTAATTTTGGGTTCTAGTTCTATTAGAAATAGCGGTAGCGGTTGTTTAGTATCATATTTGGTTATGTCGTTTATCATTCTTACCTGGTGTCCGATTTTGGTTAGTTCCTCGCACATGTTGCTTGTATTTGTCTTAGGTTGTAATCCTCTGATTTATACTTTGTAACTTTTATCAGTTTTGTGTTGGTAAATGTGACGCCCGGCATTTTAGTACTTTTGTTACTTTTCTAAACGTTTCTGGAGTATTAGTTTAAACTTTTACCTGGTCCAGTTTTACTTGTTTAATGCTGTAACTTTCTTTTCTTGCTGTGTCGTTTAGTAGTTCAATGAGGAGGTCTATTGTTTGGTGGTGGTTTGGCGATGTGGGTTATTGATTTTTCGGCTGGGTCTATTTCTATCTCTTCTGGCAATGCGCTGAAGGAGTTTCGGAGAGTGATTTCTTGTAACCATTGTTACTTTACTGTTTCTGCAGTCTTACTAACATTTGTGTTTGAAGTTATTTTTCGTTTTTTGTTGGGTGCTACCACCTTCCAGCTTTCATTCTGGTGTGATATTTCGTTGTTATTATTATTCTTCTCGACATTCTTATGTGTAGTTCCCATTTCAATTTCATTTATAGCTGAGCAATCATGATCTCCGTTTATTGGTTGATTTAGATTTGTTATATCTACAGCTCTGTTTCTAAAATATTTTTCGCCTTTGTTTATTATTTTGATTGATGGTATTTGTTGCATATTTTCTACTGTTTGGCGATGGACGCTGTCATTAGTCACTTTGTTTTGTTTTGTTTTCCCCACCCGTCGCACTTACGGAATCACTGTTACACACGTCAGTTTAGTTCGACTGCTCGAGCAGAACTCCAACTACGAGAATGTTTACAATTGGTACGGTCATACATGTGTCACCTCATAAATTTTACGGAGCCTTTTGTCTTTCTTTTTTAAATAAAGTTTCATATCTCAAAGGTGGTTCGAAAGAGTTTACTACATACGATAAACTTCACTTAAATTTCAAGAAAATATTAGTATTGTAATTGTAAAGTGTTAGGGACTATAATTATTCCGCAAAATGAAATAAAATTTACTCTTTGAGGAATAATATAAGGAGAATCGATTTCTGGAGATTGGGGATGGCTTTTATAATCTTACAATTGAAACAGTGGGGTATTCGTTCTAAGAACTTTGTGGTTATAATGGACCATGTTCAGATGATAAAGGTTTGTCAGATGCGTAACACATGCTTGATGACTCCCTTTATATAGAATCGACGAAAACAAAAATTATGTTATACTGTCGAAAATCTGAATTTCAGGTGATGTGTATTTTATAGGAAAGTTTGTTTAGGAATGTGAATTTTCATGAAAATGGAGTAACATTTAACAACAAAACTTAACGCTATAATTCGGTGAGATTTAATTACTTAGTGATAAATTATGTACAGAAACATACACAGTATGTACATTGTAATTGGAAGAATCATAAAAGTTTGTAATTACAAAATTAAAGAAAATTATACAAAGTAGTAAGAACTAGATAAAGATTAGAAAATTATTTACTATTCAGTAATGAATGATTGATGCATAATCTGAAACTTTCAAGGAACAGATTCTCCATGTTCTTTATATTTTATCTATAGAGGTAGACGTAAACAGGTACACCAGTAATATGAAGATTTTCATTTGAAATGTCTCAGGAGTTGCTATCTTCTGAAACATTGCGCCTTCGCACTTTTTGGTGACATAGTATTCCACCGGAGACAGGAGATCAAAAGTGGTCACGAGGCCAGATAATATCTCGTCACTAAATAAAAAAAGAAGGCATCCGCTATGACCTTCTCACACAGCATCAACAGCAACAAACAATTATCACGCGCTATAGGATCAAGTACCGACATCAACAAGCTAACCACGTGTACGTGAACCAGAGTGTGGCCTATCATCAGCAGAAACTAATACTGCAAGAAGAATGCAACAGCAAGGACTAGTAAAAAAAAAAGGGAAATTTAAAGAACAATTCCAGGCAAACTGATCAGCTGAAACCCTAAGAATTCTGGAAGGACACCAGCAGAACCGAAGATGGCAGCGTCCGCAGAAGTAATCAGGTACCAAAACTCCGAGCTACTATGGAATAATTCGGCACGTGACGATTAACCCATGATAGTCTTAGTATAAATAAGGATGGTCATTTAGACACAGTGCATTTCAGTAAAAATTTGTAGAGAGAGCACCTCAGTTGAAATTTCGTCAAAGCGTAATTCACTTAAAAGATTTGTACAGAGTTCAGTTCTTTACTTGCCAAGAGATCAGTAATTCCGTTAGTAAGAATCAGTTAAGTTGAGTAAAGAATTGGTCAAGATTCTGACCAAGTTCAGAGGAACAGCAGTCTTTGCGAAGCTGAGAATTGTTTTTAATCCAGTATTTGAATAACGTCAAGAAGTAAAACCGAGCATTTTATTAATCGTCAACAATTCATGCATTCAGTTTTTCAACTACACTAACTTAGTACGATAGTCCAAGAGTGCGGTCAACAACACATATAAGCAAGGTGAGAAGCTACACACTGTAACATTTTCTTCTTCATTTTCTTCTTAAATATTTTTATCCTGAATTACGTGATAAACAGGGAAATTGTGAAAAGAGGGGAGAAGCTGTACGCGTTTTCACCGACCTTGTAGCGACTTAAGACAAAGGAAAAGATTTAATGTTAAACGCGAGAAAATCGGAAGTATCGATAGTCACGGAAAAAAGAAGCCAAAGGAAAAGAGGAAAAGGAAATTAGGGCGATGGAGCAAAAGTAGAGGAAAACGTAAAAGACTTTAAGTATTTAGAACACATTCTGCAAAGAAAAAGAAACAAATACTCAAAAAATTTGACTGAGATGGCAAAGAAGGCCGTGATAGCCACGAAACAGACATGCGGAATAGGGGAAAGAGGTTTAAAAATTACCTGGAGGGAAAAATGACGATTTACGGTAATTGATGAAAAACATCACGTAGCAGACATATGGGGATGGGAAGAATCGGATGAGTTAGAAAAATTATAAACGAAAAACATAAAGAGGGTCTTAAGGAAAGATTTTAACACGTCCTCGCACATGGTGATGGAAGAAAATAAAGTGAACAAGTTAAGAATCGCAGCGAGCAGAAGAGACGTAAGGTACGAAGAAAAATCAAAGTCAAAAGATACAAATAATATAATCCCCAAATACTGGAAAGAGGAAAGAGAACGATATTATGAAGAAGAGGACATAAACATGAGAGAACTAAGGACATCGGATGGAGAAGAACCTGGCAGAAGACCTAATACAGGTGGACAGGCCAGGGCAAAGACAGACACAATATAACAGAATAATAAAAGAAACGAAAAGTACAAGGGATGAGAAGAAAAGTACAAAGGAAGAAGAGAAAAGTACAATATAGAGGAAAGGATCAAGCGGTGATCCTTTATTTATAAAAAATTTATAAATGATCAAACTTAGACTTAAAATTAATAGCTGAAGTTAGCAATTCGCGATCTATCAGGAAGCGTTTTTTAGAAGAGTTGTCATTCCTCGCTTCTCGTGTGTACAACGTGTACAGTCCTCCGTACTTGCTTCTTGCACAATTTCAACGAATCTTACGTATTTATCGATATTTACGGAAACATTTTCGAACTGTCACAAGTATACTGATACTTATAATACTCGAATTCAAATATCGTATTCATTGCACGTTCGGTAATACAGGGTGGTTGGTAAGTGGAGGTACAAGCGGAAAGGGGGTGATTCTACGCGAAAAAAGAAGTCGAAAACATAGAATAAAAATTTATCGTTACAATTTTTGTAATAATAAACTTTATGATTACTTCATATTATTTCATTATGTATTCCTAATTTTCCGTTACGGCAAAAACAAACTTAAACTGCGTGTTTTTTCGACCATTCGTGGGGAGACGCGGTCGTGAGAATACGCGTCAACGGGAGTCGTAAATTCCCGTTACAATTGCAAGAATTGACACCACGAAATAGATCGATCCCCTTATTTCGGTTAGGAGAATAGGGGTAATTGAGGGAGTATAACACTGCTATTTACGAGGTTATAAACATTATATTTTTCAACAACTAATATACTGCAAACTATACCGTTATATACAATATGAAGAACGTAGACTATATGTGAAAACACGATATCTAGAGATGAAGTGACTGCTCGGTGGATACGAGAACAAGTGAAGTTCGTTCTTGTGTGATTACGGAGGAAAGCTCGGTGTGGGTGTGTCTTCTGAACTAAGGACGTGGATTCGTTGTTTACAATTTTCGTTAGAAAGTGAGGGTAACGATCCACGATGTCCATTGGTTATAGATAGCGTTAATAAACGACGATTGGAGGAGGGGTCCTCCGACCGACGTGGCTCGGGATTGACCTTGTTCATGGGAAAAACCGACTTTTCCGTTAGACACTTATCCATGTTTTCCGTTAGTTGACTACCCGCTTTTCTCCGTAATTTGTACGAACGTGTAATAAACCCAAGGACCATTCTAAGTACCAGCCATATATCGAAAATATTTATAGGATGAGTAATNTCCTTCAGGCCAAACACGTGAATTGAAAACATATGTTGAAACAATGACGTTAAAATGTTAACGTTTTACGATGGGTCCTTAGCTTTATTAAAGGTCGTAATGATGGTACGCAGACCGTCGGCGGTCAAGCAGCACGGGATGACATGCAGAGGTCTTGCGCGACGTAACACTGCGATAATATCCATCGAGACAACGTTCGACAGTGAGATCCGTTATAACGAGACGTGATAAAGTGCACGCGTACTGAGCGAAAATTCAAAGTCGATTTTCTCGAAAACAAAGCCTCAAACGAAAAATTTTTATTCTATATTTTCGACTTCTTTTTTCGTGTAGAATAACCCCCTTTCCGCTTGTGCCACCAGTTACTAACCACCCTGTATATTTAGATTGTATAAAATATAGATGTAATGTCGTTTAATATTTTGATAAATTTTATTTAATCTTGGTAACAGTATCTCCGATTTTAAAATATCGGCAACTTCTACACATCGATCCGTTGATTGCAAATAATCGTTGAACATGGGTTTTCGATCGCGTCAGTTCTTTCCACATGTACATGTTGAAAGGTATCTCCATTCCAAGATTGCACTCATGCAGGCTCTAGGCCATTTCTGGAGATCCAGATATCATCTATTGGTGATAGAATGTCGTCATTCGTACCATGACCAATGACATGACCAACGGGGTACGGTATTTGTGTCTCGGACTTATCGGAATCACATTCCCGTACTGCCAGCGAATCTGCATTTGCACCCCCAATATGATGGGTTCGAAGGAGGAATCACGTACGATTAGAGAAAAGAGAAAGGACGAGCTGTGATATCAACTCCGAGCAGAGACACCGCCTCCCGGCCTCACGGCCAGGACCCTGACGTTCTGTCCATGTCATGGACGGCCGTGTCCATTTCCGAGCAGTGGTTGACGCAGATCCGACGGATTATTAACCCGCGAAGACGCTCCGCTCCCTTACTCGGGAAAGGTGGACTCTCACGCTCGCATTGCCTTCCTGAAATATTCACGCCGAGAAACTCGCCTCACTTCGAATTCAAAGATAGGAATGGGGAAAAGGCTATTGGATAGGGAAAGGATTTATGATAGTCATTGCTCCGTTAGCCATTGGCAAGTAAGTGTTTACCAGGACCTACCGACTTGAACAAGGAATTGCCATTTGGCACAGGTGGGCGTCAGTAGTACAATGCCACACCAGCACCTTAGAGGCCCAAATGTCACTAAAGACCTAGGCGATTACTAAGGTCCATCATTTCATGCATACTTTCTTTCTAATTTTTGGGTACTCGAAATTATTTTGTGTGTATTTATGTAGGAATGTTATATTATAAGTTTGTAGATTACAGTATGATAAATACAATATCGTTGCACTCACACAAAATCGAATATAATACTCCGTTTCATGTATTTCGTTCTCACTAATTCTACGTCACAACAACACAACGAACTTCATAAGACCACGATAAATTCAACTCTGAAACCATTTTCCATGCTCATTTTCCCCTTAACATACCTTGGTAACACTCACAATACTCCTTGATAACATTAACATATCTTGACAACGCTAATAAACAATTACCCCTCACGCCACGTCCTTCCTTGATGTCACACAATCCCACACTTATATTATTTTTCGTTGAAAGGGAAGAATGTAACGTTCACGTAGTTAGTACACAATACTTAATATTATTCATAGTAGAATTATTATAACGGATGTTTTGGTGATCTGATGTATCCAGCACGACCTGAAATAGCCAAAAATATATGTATTTACATTAGTTCCTATTTTTTTATACGAAGATACTTTTATACGCACTTTGATAACCGTTGTGGGGCTATTGACTTATTGTCTTGTTTCAGAATAAATTTTCTAATTCCCATCAGGTAAATTGCAACATACATCTCCTAAATCACATTCCGTAAATCTAGTTTAAGAATATTGCTGTTGTTCAACATTTTCACCTTCCTCGCCAAGTTGAAACAGGTATCTCTTTGGGAAGTTCATTCGTTCAAGGTGAAATATTGTAGCGATGTGAACAGCTTATTGCCATTTTTGAAAAGTTTCATTCTGAAATATCATTTTTAAGTATTATTATAGATGAAGGCAGAGATTATCTCAGAAAATAATAGAATCGATAAAATACTCACATTGGTTTACTATGTCGGAGGCTTAAAAAGGTATCTACGGCGAACGCAGGCAAAACACGTGGAATTACACTCAGAACATTGTAAATATATCTATTAGCTACGACTGAACAACCTGGGTACCATATCGCATCGTTCAGTGGGGTTTCTATGCTACATTTTACCTGTAATTTCTAATTGCATCTACTGTAATTTCGGACGTTCGCGGGGAGACGCGATCATTAAGAAGCGCGCCAACGGGAGTCGTAAATTCCCGTTACGATTTACTAACCGACGCCGCGACTCATTCGATCCCTTATTTCTTGTAGGATAATAAGGGTAGTTAATTAAAGATAACGCTGCTGTTGACAGGTTATAGTATATATTTATGTGATCCAACAACTTAGAAGTGATACAATAAAGAATGTTTACTGATACGACGTATGAGCTCGATTTGAGACTTAGTTCGCGTGTTGCGTATGACGATATTTGAGTCGACTGACTGATATACACGAATGAGTCGGTGTTGACTGTAAGCGGATGTGAAGAACAGTAACAGTGCGTTCTCGTAGCATTACGGAAGAAAGCTCGGTGTGGGTGTATCTTTTGAACGAAGGACGTCGATTCGTTGTTTATAGTTTTCGCTAGAAAGTGAGGGTAGCGATCCACGACGTCCATTGGTTACAGTCGGTGTTAATAAATGACGATTGTAGAAGAGGAGCTTCGACGTGGCTCGGGACTGACCTATTCATGGGAAAACCCGATTTTTCCGTTAGACACTTATCCACGTTTTCCGTTTGGTACATATTCTCTTTTTCCGTAATTTGTACGAACGCATAATAAACCTAAGGACTGTTTCATGGACCATCCATAAACCAATAACACTTACGCGAGCAACGATTCCTTCCAGGTTAATAGAAGTTAGAGAGGAATCTTGAAACAAAGGTAAATCGAAAGCCTAGGTTTATGGTGGATCCTTAGGTTTATTGGGGGTCTGCACAGCGGTATAGACCCTTGGCGGATAGATAATTCGAGACGTCGCGCTGACCGTTTCACGCGACGTAACATCTACCATCGGACCAAACCTTGTCAATTGGAACATTTACATTATTACAATTAATGGAATTGCGCGTAAAGTAAAGTTTATTATGATCCGAGTATTTTAGAAAATATTATGCAATTGCAATAAATATTATTTATGTAAGATCGTTATCACGTGGTAATTCAGAGGATCAACTCTGGAAATCGAGATTATTGTAAAGATACTTAAATAAAATTCAGGAGTAAAAAACAATGAATGATTAGCAACAATTAACGGTAATAATTAAATAAATAACAAGTTTTGTACAGTGTCTATCTGAAAATCGAGAATCGATTTTCAACCTCCTGAGCTACCGATCTTTTTTCGTCAATCTTCAATGTTTTAAACAATTATTCTTTCCACTATGGTCTTGTCTATCTCTGATGTTGCTCTCTGTCCGTCCGTTTGGTAAATGAGCGTCTCTCAAAAATAGCTGTCCGTCCATTTGGGAAAATGAGCGTCTCTCAAAATGGCTGTCCGTAAAACAAAGAAAGTCCCTATCGCCCTTGAACTATCTAGGGAGTTTACATTTATATCACTATTTTTCTATTTATTT
Source organism: Bombus breviceps (assembly GCA_014825925.1). Lineage (NCBI taxonomy): Eukaryota > Metazoa > Arthropoda > Insecta > Hymenoptera > Apidae > Bombus > Bombus breviceps. The sequence goes on along the minus strand of CM026195.1, from coordinate 5,162,005 downwards.
ATATGTCGGAGATGAAAGGACACCGGGGCCTTTCTTTTGGAATGGTTGGAAAAACTCTCAATACCCGGGGCCAGACTTTTATTACAGCTACGATTAAGTAATAGAATTAAGAAATAGTTGTAAATTTCAAATTCGATTATGTGTACTCAGGGTTTATGACGATGGGCTTGGGCTCGAAGTGACATAACGAGTCACCGAATGTAGCCACGGTCACGGGAGGGACGTGTAATAACAGAGGCATGGAATAATTATGCAGCTCTCCTTAAAAACAAAGATTGATCCGAGAGGTGGGGAGAAGACTATATAAGGGCAGTTCCATGTGGACTAGGAAGCAGTTGCTGAGTTAGTTGCAGAGTTAGTTATAGCGTTAGTTATTGAGTTAGTGCTTAAGAGAGTTATTGAGAGAAGTATGACTTGTACGTTGAGTCACACCAGGATCGTGTATCACATCGAATTCGTCTTCCCGTTGGCCGTGGATTCGAATCGAACCTAAATTCATTGCCATCGACATCTCGTTTGCCCAATTGCCGTTATTACCTGTAACCTCTTGTAATCGTTACATCGGTACCAATAACGATCAGCTAGAATACATAACCACGATCGTCAATTCGAGTGAAGATTCATCAGACGCCCATATTTCCAATCCAAATCCGACATATATTATTTATAAATTGAAGTATTAGTAGCAAAAGTGGACTTTTGTATTCTACATCTGTTTGCGCTTTCATTGTCCACGTTATTTAAATAAACTGAAACTGTTGGAGTACTCTAACAATCGAATTACATTAGTTGAAAAAAATTCATAATAAATATTACTTAAAATATTACTTATATTGAAATAGTATTATGTGATGTTTATTAAACAGAATTACAGAACCGAATGTATTTGAAATATAAGTGAGTGATATGGATTGTTGACAGTTGGCCAGTTACTCTCAGACTGGGGAGCACGAGGCAGGTATGGGTTCTCAGGGCGTAGGACCACGCCCTGGGAAACCCCGATGAATCTGATATTCCCCTACAGCCGGGTGGTGGCTGGACGGCGCATTTGGCACCCGCCACTTTGCCGATCCGGTGCGGAGAATTTCGGAGCAGTTGGTAGGTCCATATCTGCCAAGATCACTCACTTCACCTTCCCGTGGGGCTCACTGTCACCCTGCTCCAGCTCGACCAGTGTGGGGTGCAAAAGAGTGAGTGACATCAGGACTGGAACTACAGACGACGACAAGGCGAAAAGCTATAGCACTACATGATATGGAAAAGAAAAATAATAATGTTTACGGCGCAGGGGAGGGATACCCCAGTACCCGCGCAGTCGCGGGTTGTAAAACGGGCACCGCTGCGTCGTCATCGAGTAACCGTGGCCGTCCGGAGGTGAGCCGCCAGGCTCCCGGTCGCGTTCACTCGACTGGCGAAGGAGACACGCGAGCCAGAGGTGGTCTTGGAGGGGGTCGGAGGAACGCGACGTTATGACCGGCCTGGGATCTTCGCGGGGTGGGATGCGGTGGCGGCACGGCGGGGGAGGGGGGGGGGGGGGTCCGAAGACGAAACGTCGTCGTGTTCTTCCTCCTCGGCCTTCACGGGTGCGCTCGGCAAGCGATCGTACCGCACGATTACCGGGTCCGCAGAAGGCACCGCCTTCGCCGCCAACGGTCGTGGCGGATGCGCGAGACGTCGCACGCGGCGGGGGGACGCCTCAGCGTCCGCGGGGGATTCGGACTCCGCGTGGCTGCCGGCTCTCGACAAAAGGAAAAAGAGAGGTGCGAAGTACGGGGCGGCGACGACACGCAGAACGAGGAAAGGAAAATCGGCCGGTCAACAAGCAGGTGACCCTGAAGGACACGGAACCGACCCATGGGAAGAGGAGAACGCCGCATACCTGCGGAAGAGGGTGCGCCTTCTGGAGAGAGACGTTAGTCGTCTCCAAGAAATGGTGGAACGGTTGACGAAAGAACGCACGGAGAGGGCAGCAATGTGTGGCTATAATGATGGTGAAGGACAAGAGGTGGGGATCACCTCTACGAGGGGGGTGGCAAAAGGTGAGCTCCCCCCCCCCACCACCACCACCACTGGACAGCGTCGCGCCGTCTCTGCTATCCCGATGAGTTGGGGAGGGACACAACAGAGAAGAAAGCGGATAGGTTCGATGGCCCAGGCCCTGAGATCCGCTAAAGGACCTGGGGCGCTGGTGATCTGACCGGCTCGGTGGCCATATTCCGGACCGGGACCGCGGGAGGCCTCTCCTGCTCGGTGATCGACCGGGGACGGGGCTTCGTGGCCGTGAACTGGTGGCCGTTTACGTGTCGCCCAACATCAGCCGGACGGAATACGCCTCCTTCCTGGGTGGACTCGCGACTTGTGCGAGGCGTTTGGGCACCTGTCCGTCCCTGGTCCTCGGGGACTTCAACGCTCAATCAACGGAAGAGGGCGCGACATGCAGGACTGGGCCACACTCGATTTCCGGCTTATGAACCGGGGGTCGTCCAGCACGCACGTGGCGTGGCGTGGCGAGTCCATAGTGGACCTCACGTAGGCAAATCCCGCCGCATCCCATCGTGTTTCTAGTTGGGGCGTGCCCCCTGCGTGTCCCCTGTGAAGACCCTCTAGGACCACCTCTACATTTCGATGGAGGTGGCGGTTGGTGGCGCGATGGGTGACCATTCGTTTGGTACGCGTGGACCCATCGGCCCACCGGGAAGGAGAAGAAAATTCCCGCGTTGGGCGGCGACCTACCGCGACGAGTACTTCATGGTGGCGGCCGCTCTGGCCGTCGCTTGGTCAGAAGAACCCCCGACCGACGAAGACGCGAATGTGGGAGCGATCCGGCTGAGGCACGACATGCACGCGATCTGCGATTCGTGTATTCCGCGTCGCGCTGGCGCAGTGTACTAGTGGTCCGAGGAGGTCGCTCGCCTCCGCGAGGCGTGCAGCTGCCCTCGGCGCCAGTACTTCACATCTCGCCTTAGGCGATGGGTGGACGAAGCCACGATGGCTCGTCTGTACGGGGCCTACCGCAAAACGCAGAGGCCCCTTAAGCGAGCCATCAAAGAGGCGATGAAGCGGGCTTGGCACGAGCTTCTAACCATCCTCGATTGCGATCCCTGGGCGACAGCGCCCTGCCCTCACAAGATGGCGTTGAACAAACTCGGTTTCTGAGGAGGTTGTCGGCACCCTGGTCGCGGGGGCGGCGAACTAGGAAGATGGCAGTTTTACCGAAGAGGTGGAGCAGGAACCTCAATCGCCGAAGGAAGAGCCACGTGACACCGCGGAAAGTTGGAGCGCGAAATTGAGGGTCACCGAGGAAGAATTGGCCGAGGCGGTCGGGAAGATCGGAGCACGGGAAGCTCCGGGTACCGATGGAGTCCCATCCGCGTATGGAAGGACGTCGCCGGGGTCTTGGCCCCGAGACTATTGCGTCGGTTCGACGGATGACTGCCTCGGGGAGAATTCCCCGTTTCGTGGAAGGAGGGACGGATGGTCTTGCTGCCGAAGACGGGACGCTCTCCGGACTCGCCTTCCGCCTTTCGGCCGGTGTGCCTTTTGGGCGAGGCTGGCAAGCTGCTGGAGAGAGTGGTAGCTGCCAGCCTCGAGTTGCATTTGTCCCGGGGTGTTCCCGAACTGCACGACGGACAGTTTGGCTTCCGGAGGGGGCGGTCTATGGCTGACGCTGTCGCCCGTGTCCGCTCCCTTGTCAGGGGGCCGAGTGGCATGGTTACGTGGCGGTGGCGATGTCGCTGGTTGTGGTTAACGCCTTCATCAGCATCCCCTCGGCCAGGATATGCCGAGGGGGAATGACTGGGAGAGCGGTGCACCGCGGGGTTCCACAGGGTTCGGTATTGGGTCCATTGCTGTGGAACATCGCGTACGACGCGGTGCTTCGGGCGCTGATGCCTTCGGACTCGGCACTGACGTGCTACGCCGACGACACGTTGATGCTGGTCTAGGGCACGGCGTAAGGTAGAACCGTCCGTCTGGTGGAACTGGCAGTGGTGTGCGTGTTCGCCGAGATCAAGACATTGGGGCTGAGGGTGTCCCCTGAGAAATCTGAAGCGATGTGGTTTTGCCGCAGGGCCGATCACGGGACGCCTCCAGCGGATTATCGCCTGAGGTTGGAGAGGGCTGAGATCGAGGTCGGAATCAGCATGAAGTATCTGGGCCTGACCCTCTACAGCCACTGGACTTTCGGCGCTCATTTCAAGCGCCTGGCACCGTCTGCCGAGGCGACGGCGAACGCCTTAGGATGTTTGCTGCCTTGGCTGGGCGGGCCTGGCGTCGGGGTGCGCCGGCTGTATGCCGGCGTGGTGCGATCGAGGCTGCTCTGCGGGCTCCGATCTGGGCGGAGGACCTGATGGCTAATCGTCGCAGTCTCCTAGTGGTCAGGAGGCTATACAGGACGATGGCCATCAGGGTAGTGAGGGGCTTCCGCACCATTTCGGCGGCGGCAGCGGCGGTACTCGCCGGGTTTCCCCCGTTCGAGCTGCAGGCCCTGAGGTGTCTCGAGATTTATCTCCGCATTCGGGGTCTGTTGGGCGGGGTCGGCCCTGTGAGGCCGACGTTAGGGTTCAGGCTCGGCGGGCCTTGCTCGACAGATGGCACGCCAGCCTCGACATGAGAGCGGGCGCGCCGGGGATAAGTGTCCTCGAGGCCGTCCTTCCAAACTGGAATGTTTGGTTGGACGGTGGCGGGCCTTCCCTGACCTACAGGGTGACGCAGGTGCTCACCGGACACGGTTGCTTCCGTGAGTACCTACACCGAATCGGAAAGAGGCGACCACGCGTTGCCACCATTGCGATGCGAGCGTGGACTCGGCGCAGCATACGCTGGAATACTGCCCGGCGTGGACGCGGCCGCGCCACGACCTCATCGTTGAAATCGGATGGGACCTCTCTCCGCCGGCGATCTTCGCGGCATTGTTGACGAGCAAGAGAGGGAGGGGTTAGGTTGAGGATCCTCTGTGAGGGTGCGGAACTCCCACCGCGAGAGGATCGGACGACGGGGCGCGGCAGAGGCCGAGGGCGCGCCTGGAGGCGCGCTAGGTCCGCTGCGCCCCTCGGTGTGGTTCAAACTTAGACGCTGGCAGCTCAGCGCCTCGGGGTCGCCAAGTGGTCCGGCGGAGGAAGCGGACTGCCTAGTACGGCGACTCTGGCAACGAGGCGCGGTGTGACATGGCCGCACACCGCTCCATTAGGGGTTGTAGTGTGTGCGGATGGGGCCCGGTGTGTCGCGTACCGCTTCCCGGGCCTCGCTCGATCGCAGCCGAGACGGTCATCGTAGAGGTTTTAGTCGGTCGGAGTCCAGCACTACCACGCCGCTTTCCCCAGATGCGGCCTGGTGTCCGTGCGGATATCCTCGACGTTAATAAAAAAAAGAAAAGTTAGGCTCAGACTGACTGTAGGTAGTGACCCATGGTCCCCTAAAGATTTTGAACCCCACTCTCTATAGAGTGCTGAGTATGACCTGTGTAAGTGTCCTTTTCAAGTGCCTGTGTATATGTCTGCATGTGTAATATCGTTGTATTCCAACAAATTAAAGTCTTTTAGTCTAACGTATACATCGAGGAATATCATAAAGTCGGATCGAATTACTGTAACAAACTAATTGTATCATCGTTAAATCATTTGTGACGTGTTTATTATAATTTTAAATATTGTTAAATATACAAGTTCATATTAACCTTATTAATTCAGTGGTAAACTCATTGAACCAGCTCTGTTATCTTAATCGAAACACAGAAACGACTAATTCGCGGCGTCGATTATCCGAATCGAAGTGAGAATTTACGCCTCTCGCTGAAGCGTTATCCTCGCGACCGCGTCTCTCCGCGAACGGTCGTAGCAATAGGTAAAATTAAAAACATTAAAGATAACTAATGATAAATAACACGTCTAGAACATTAAATTAATAATTCATAATGAATTTTAATATCTTTGTGATATTTGTAAGTATGGTATCGTTCGATTATAACTTTATTTATTCGTAACTGATAGTGTAACTATTTAATTAATTTTAATACCACTAAATTGGTGTGTTTTATATAATATAAAGCACAGTATATAAACACTGTGCTTTTTAAAAGTAGGAGAGGTGGCGTAATTAATTGGAGAACAATTCCAGGTAAACAATAACTGACAATAGCATCGAAAAAGAAAGAAATAGAGGAAACGCCTTGCTAAATTCAAAAAAGGAGATCTCTCCTTTCGATCACGCAGCGATGTTCTTCACAGAGGGCAGGACCGCCTATTCGATAGATTAAGTGTTGACTCCGTCATTCCCTGCGGCGCGGCGACCCTAACGGGCGGTGTTTCTAAGAATTCCGCCATGCGCTCGGTCAGGAGCGCGGCCTTCTCTCGACCGGCGATCTCCAAGGATCAGGGCAGCCGTAACCACCCGCCTAGGTCGAACTTAGGCGATGCCATGCCTGGAGAGATTAATCTCCCTCCGCGTACTTCACTTCCGAATGACCCGGGACGTCCCTCTTTCACTCTGGGTCACCTTCTTTCTTGCCCGCCCCTCTCTCTTTTGGACGGTCTTCCATTGTGCATCCATTCGGGGAAGAGACCTCGGCAAATGTCCTGGTCGAGGTGGTTTTAATGGTTATCGTTGCTGCTGTTTCCCTCTTTCTCCCGGAACCTTCGCTGTCGTCCAACCTCCTTTCGTTTAGTCCCATCCTGGAGGAGTTCATTTCCACCCTGGAAGGCGAAGCCCATCCTCGCGAGCGGCAGTCCCGTCCGATGTTCCGTTTCTTGGTGTACGAAGAAAAAAAAACGCTCACCATCGGTCCGATTCCTTCTTCTCCCAACAGCGGAGATGGCTCCATACTGTTTGGTAATTCTGGGGTAGTGGGGGTGGGATCCTATGATACCCGTTGAAGTCTCGGGTATCATATTGTTGATCCTCTTCTTGGTCCCGACGAAGTTGTTTCCTTCGCTTCATTAGGGACCTTCGAAGTCTCCGCCCTCTCTCCTTTTTCCTCCTGGTCTGCTACTCCATCGTCCTTTGGGGGCGACCGACCTCATATTCTTGAGGTAACGCACCCTCTCCCTCCGGCGTGCGCCCTCGCGTATCAATTCCACGCCAAGGTCGGAAGTTATTCGACCGACCATCCCGTCTCTATATTCCGCCGACGATGATACTGGTATGGCGACGGTGGCAGCGTTTCTCCTTTTTCCCGTCGCCGTTTCTTTACTTTTACTTACGACTCGAACTCGAGCTTCTCCTTCTCCCCAGCGTCTGTTCCGGTCTTCGGACTTCGGTCTCCAATCTCCGGTCTTCATGTTTGCCGCCGTCCCATCGCGTATCCCGATGATCCTCCGGTACGATTGCTTCCCCAATGCAGTCGCGTTGTCAGAGTAAGCCGCCGATCTTCTTGCCTCCATGCCGCAAAGGAAGCTCGTTCCAGAAGAAGGAAGTAGTCGGAGCAGGGCGGCGGGTCCCCACCCATCTTCTGATGAGGCGTGTTGGTCTCGACCGGTATGAGCCCACCAACTTGATAAATATAGACAGAATGTAACGGTTTTGAGTTTAGGAATCCATTAGTTCAAAAGTTATGCGTTTTCAAAGCTTGGTTCTCTCAGCGTACTGCATGGCTCACTTTAACGTGATAACCATTTAGATGATAAACTTTGTTATTTATTTAAACAAATATTGTGCTCGAAGTAGTAGAATATAGTAGTAATAGTAGTAGAATATCAATTTTCTCTCAATATATGAAACGATTTGTGAAATTACATTTTAGATAAGGGTGACTGGAAAAATATATAGCGCAACCAATATTACTGTATTACCAAGTTACTACTACCATTACCAAGACTATTACCAATACTACCCTTTTTTATTTCCATAAGACAGAATCCAACACGCTATCCAAAATTGCGTTAAATGCAGCATATTGTAACTTCATACGTTCCGACAACCAGAATTAAAATATGATGTAGTTTAAAAGCTGATTTGGGAGTTATTCCAATGATTCTGAATAAATACTTATTTCAACTAATTATTCGTATAAATTCCTTTCGGCCGTATATTTTATTCGAATAATAAATATTCATTATTCATAGGAAGTGAATTTCTGTAGTCATTCGAATAACTTGTCCATATGTATTCGAATACATTATTCAAATAACGATTGCAATACTATTTGAATAATATTGCAAGTAACTGCTAATTATTCTCGATTTCATTTGAATTTTGTGAAATTCTTACTATTCTGTTGATAATATTTTATCTATAATCATATACACACTTGACCTTCTTGTATTGAATTAACTGAATATTCGACGTAGAACAACATAATTCATAAATACGTGTATCAGCAACGGAATAGTAGGAATCACCTACAAGTTGTAAATGTGAGAAGTCGATATTTTGAACTGTGAGAGTGAAAGTATTTGATGATAAAGGAATAATATAGGAAAGTCAGAACGTTTTCGAGACATCGGTGACATCGGCTGAAGGAACAGCTGTGAACAGAATTGATAAAAATTTTGTTTTAGCTGAATGTTGACGGTTTGCAAACAAATAGACTTCATAGGATCATCTTCACGGTTTAATTATAAATCATATTGAAAGTGTAAAAACGACGGTACAATTCTTCACGAATATGAAGATTATCTTAAATAAACCAAGAAATCTAATCAAATTAAGGAAATTTCATATATTGCTTTAGTTACACATTTCTCTTCACAAGTAACAATGAACATAGAAGCAAAGGAGCGGTCATTAGAAGAACGATGTTTTAATAAGATTGCCGATATTCTTCGTCATATTCACTTAGAATTCGATTAAAATTCTAATAGAATACACACAGTAATTACTGACAATGCCGGTAGCACAGTAAACGCATTTCGTTTGTTTAGCATTCGTGTAGATACTTTTTAATGTGATAGATACATTGAGAAATTATCGTCAGCATTTGTATCAGGAATGTCAGAAGAGATAAGGTACTGAATCATGAAAATGAAAATTATGTAACTGTCGATAAAGACGATGCAACATTCACCTTGAATATCAGAACGTGTTTATCACGACATTTTAGACGTGCACATACTTTGTTTATGTACTACAATTGATGGCATAGCGGCAATGTGTCAAAAATGTGACACATTGCTCTTAATTAACAACAACGTTATGTCCAAATAGAATGCATTACGGAAATGTAGCGCACCTCCTAAGTTTGCCGAAATTATGCAAAATACATTAAGACATACTTTGAATAGATGGAAGATGGAATTTCCTATGCGATCTCGTTGCAAATAATTTTTAAAATTCGTGAGAAACTTTAAACGCTAATATAAAAGGTACTGAATTTAAATATATCGAAGAGTATCTGCAATGTCTAACACCACTAGCAAAAGTTTTAGATATCATCAATGGAGAAAAAGAATCACATTATGTTATCGATTTTATGTTTAGAAAAAGTTAAAAACATTAATAAAATGTAATAGTACTGTACTTCATTAGTTAAAGGATTATTGAGGAGTTTCTATACAAGTGTGGCATCACCTTTTTATTTTGTCACGATTGAGACTAAGCAAACTGCAGTAACAGCATTCTCGCTTTCACAATTGAAATTTCGATGGCTGAATTACATCGAAACGAGTCACCGCCCACAATTAAATGCAGAACTTAAAACAGTTATTGCTAACAAGTAAGTCCCGTTTGCAAAATTTTTCCAATTTATTCATCGTTTACTACTATTATTGCAAAAAATTTGTTGATCGCCAGTTTCAGTTACGTATGATCAGTGATTGCTCCGCAAACGTTGAAGTGATATCAAGATTTCATTTGCTTCGTGTAGGTTATGTTCTTCCACTGATTCCATTAAAGAATATTTACAAATGTTCATTGTCAACTACTGTGTGCAACAAAAATCTAATTTTTATGTCTTTTTTTATCGATCGCTCTGTATTTTCGCACGTTCGCGGGGAGACGCGATCTCTAAGAAGCGCGCCAACGGGAGTCGTAAATTCCCGTTACGATTGACTAATCGATGCCACGAATCGTTCGATCCCTTATTTCTTGTGGGATTATAAGGGTAGTTAATTAAATATAACGTTGCTATTAACAGGTTATTATATATTTGTACGATCCAACAACTTAGAAGTAATACAATAAAGAATGTTTAATGATACGACGTATGAGCACTATTTGAGACTTAGTTCGCGTGTTGCGTATGATGAAATTTGAGTCGACTGACTGATTTCGACTTGATAAACTGACTGATATACAAGAAAGAGTCGTTGTTGACTCCACGAATGTTACAGAGGAAGTAGAAAAAGTCAGGTGTTGACTGTAAGAGGATTTTAGTAACAGAAAAGGTACGTTCTCATAGCATTACGGAGGAAAGCTCGGTGTGGGTGTTCCTCTTGAACTAAGGACGCGGATTCGTTGTTTACATCTTTCTTTAGGAAAGTGAGGGTAACGATCCGCGATGTCCATTGGTTATAGCCAGTGTTAATACATGACGATTGGAGGAGGGACCGACGTGGCTCGGGATTGATCTTGTTCATGGTGAAAACCGGCTTCCTCGTTAGGGAAATATTCGCTTTTTCCGTAATTTGTACGAACGCATAATAAACCTAAGGACTGTTCCAGGGACCATCCATAAACCAATAACAATTACGAGAGCAACGATTCCTTCAAGGTTAATAGAAGTTAGATAGGAATATCGAAACAAAAGGTAAACTGAAAGCCTAGGTTTATGGTGGGTCCTTAGGTTTATTGGGAATCTGCACAGCGGTATAGACCCTTGGCGGACAGGTAATTAGAGACGTCGCGCGGATAACACAACCTGTTTGCCAATTAATTAGCTAACGTTTTTAAACCCCGTTCCTCCAAATCAGCCGTGGATATTACTGAATATCTGCACACTCTCTTCCAAATGTCTCCTCCCGTTGAATCCTTCACCTCTGCAGAAATCATAGAAATAATCCGCCGCCTAAATCCCAGGAAAGCAGCTGGACATGACCTAATTTGCAACAAAGCAATCAAGGAACTTCCCACAAAAGGGATTGCACACATCACATCAATCTTTAACGCAATTCTTCGTCTTGAATACTATCCCAAGGCCTGGAAAATTTCTCTTATTACTCTCATCCCCAAACCCGGAAAACCAATATACGAAACCAGCTCCTATCGCCCAATCAGCCTTCTACCTACTTTATCAAAATTATTCGAGAAGATGCTAACGAATCGACTTTTCCCACTCCTAAAGGACTTGAAATCCCTACCAGATCACCAATTCGGTTCTCGGAAACAACACTCAACAATAGAGCAAATCCATCGCATAACACACAATATCAGTCAAACCCTAGAAAAAAAAAAATACTGCTCAGCAGTATTCCTTGACATTCAACAGGCATTCGACAAAGTATGGCATGAAGGGCTATTATACAAACTCAAAAAAATCCTCCCGCACTCCCACTATTCCATCCTAAAGTTCTACCTAACCAATAGACAATTCATAGTAAAATACTTAGACGCCACTACCACATCATTCCCAATAGAAGCTGGCATACCACAAGGTGGCGTTCTCGGACCCCTGCTATTCTCCGTCTACACTGCCGATTTACCTATATCAACTGAAATAACTATAGCTACATTCGCTGAAGACACAGCGCTACTAGCTTCCCACGCAGATAATTGCGCCATCCATTCTCCAGCGTTCTCTCGACTCTATGGAAAAGTGGTTTCGTAAATGGGGCTTCAAAATTAACGAAAATCCACACATGTAACCTTCACGCTGCGAAAACAAACCTGCCCTCAGGTCGCCATTAACAATACAACGATTTCTAGCAAGGATACGGTCAGATATCTGGGGATGACTCTCGACAGGAGATTAACTTGGAAGAAGCACACCACAGACGAAACGACTTAAAGAGAAACTTAAAAAATGTTATTGGCTCACTGGCCGACACTCCAATGTACACATAACTCTCATAATACTCTAACACTATAACACTCATAACACTCTAAGCACACAAAACAAAATTACCCTATACAAGACCGTCATAAAACCTGTCTGGAGCTACGGAATCCAACTATGGGGTACAGCAAGCAATTCCAAGATTGAAATTCTTCAACGCTTTCAATCAAAAACTCTTAGATCCCTTATAAACGCACCCTGGTATGTCACCAACGAAGTAATACATCGAGACCTCAAGATTACAACAGTCAAAGAGGAAATTACTAAATATAGCAACAGATACAGTAAAAGAGTCAACCAACATCGAAACCCCCTAGTCACTGGTTTACTTGATACGTCGGATCAGATCCGCAGGCTGAAGAGACACTACCCGCTGGACCTAAGCTCAAGATTTAAATAAGCAACATTTATTATGTATAATACCTTGTATAAATCATACTTATCTATAATAAGTATCTACTTATTATAAATAATTAACCATGCCACAGTGCCACAACAGAAAAATTACTGAAAATTCTCAATGTGAGAATTGATTGTAATTTGCAATAAATAAATAAAAATAAAGTTTATAATACTTTTCTTAACTAATTATTGTTCTGTAATAGTCGAAACAAATTAAAAAATCAAACGGTGTATAAATGCAAATAAAGTTGTGTAAAGTATTTGGCGCGGAACTCACAAGAGGCGCTGCTACGCATTAATTGGTTCACGACGCCGCTGGTTATAGGCGGTCTTAGGCTCTGGGAGTCACTTCGTGGCCGCCGGCTATAACTAGCGTTATTAGCGAAACGGTTAATTGTCAACAATTAAAGAACAAAGCCGAAAACACAACTTTTTTGTTCTTGAATTTTTTGTCTTATTCTAGCTGCAAGAATCACCTTTTGTTTTTTTACACTTGTAGCTGAACACCCTGTATATACTATAAAGAAAGGATGGGCGACCAACAAATCTTAGCACGTACGCTGTCACGGACGCACAATTATGCATACATTTCGCTGTAGTGGTATCGATAATTTTTTCCAAATATCTCAGACACTATAGCCGCCCGACATTTACATCTATAGAAAAGAGTTGTTTAGAATCATACCAACGGTAACGTGTTCGAAAGTCATCGAAATCGGAGAGGATGTAATTGTTTTATAGTTCCACGTTATTCATTTCATCAAAGGGTGGATGAATTTCTCGAAATGTCGTTGCATAGATTTCAGAGGGATTATATATAATCACTTTGTCACGACGTATGTGTAACAAGAAGCATAATTTAACAGAACGGTCCGATGCGAGTGATCTTGGATGAAATGATATATTGTGGACGTTAGTAAGCCGACAAGCTGATTCTCCACGTCATGCGTGCATGTACATTCGTGCGAGCGTGCATCTGTAATCAAATTTGTGATTATTATACAAGGATCGGAGTATTCTTCATTTTCCGATCACCGTGCCGTAAAACGACCGGTTAAGCTAGTACATAGAAACCACTATGTGGCGAATGCAACCGCATATTAATGACTCACGAGTATGGTGACACCTTTTCCAATTATTGTTTGGTCCAAATATTGTATTATTGTTCAGGGTGTACCGAGAGTAGGTGTAAAGAGAGTAATACCTCAATCAACAAATGACGCACTTTGGGCTTGCAAAAAAACCACATGCTATAACTCGAAAAAATTAATCAAAAATGGAATTCTGTGCTGGCATCAATGACATGTGCATTATATTTGCTGTTTTTACGTTTACAACTTCATGGCAATCTGTACAAAGTTAAAGCATAGGCGTAAACTCTATTTGTTCCATACACGATTGCTTACAATTCACGTCACAGTCGACTAGTTGGCCAATTTTCTAATGAAACGTGTGTATCATTGCTAACAGAATACAGACCCGTTTCTCATGCAGCACCTGGTTCTTCAAATTCGACACCACTGAACTTTCACAAAATAAAATTAGAAATGCATGTAATATGTAAATTTTAAAAGAAATGTCGATGTGTAAAAATCATAATGCTTATTAGTTTCAATTAACATTCTCGAATTATAGCATTGATATTTACTACTATTGTCGAGCATCTGTTATGGTGCTTGTAGTGTTGAAAAGTGGCGACGCTAATGTCTACCGTCGTAATAAAAAAAAATCGACACGTCGGAATATAAAGAGGATATTAAGTAGTGCGGAAACCGTATATGTATGTATAATGTATAATAGCATCTATGACAAAAAATGTAACTTTTTTATCATGTGCATTGATGCCATAATTTTTCAAATAGGCATGTCTGACGTAATCCCCTCAAACACTTTTTAATGTTTCTTATTAACTGTAGTATTCTCGTTCAATACGTTCAAATTTCTATTCACAATTATTTGCCTACTTTAACTGTATCCCAGATAATCTTTTAGGGATTGAACTTCAGAGGGTGATTACACCTCATAAACTCGGGTTACCGCAACTAAAACAGGATACGTGTTTAATATTTTGCGCTGCTCTTCTAGTCTCAAGTTTTATCAAAATCTGAGTCCCACTATTCGCGGCCTTTTCCTGATAGTAAAGTTTCCTTTTGATTCCATTGTGGCTTGCAACTATCACGGCATTGAGTTTACTAAATTGATGAGTATTCTACTTAAAATACTTTTCCATTTTTCTAGGATAGACTTCTTTAAATAACTTCATGATGACATATGCTGAATCAATACTTTCATTTATATTTTTATTTATTTTATTTATATATTTTCAGTAATGCTCATATTGCGGGTCTGTTTTTAAGTGTCTCCAAACATGATACAAAAATCACGCTAATATATTAGTAATATTGTGATTTGGATTTTCTTACATCAGGATGAAATTATGCTTTAAATACATTTTATTCTACGAAACATTAATTGCGCGAATATATGTTACACATATATCTTCAGCATTAGTTAGATATTAATATTTTCACAACAGGAACTGATATCGAACCTTTTTTTTTTTTAATTATTTCGGAGACTTGGAAGGATATGTATATATTTTTTATTTGCTAAATGTTTCTTACTATACGGTGTTCGACCATAATTCATATTGGTGTTTTTTAATCTTAGCAGAATAGATCATTCGCAATATGAGATGGAATTTGCAATTCAACTGTGTTTCTTTATTTGCCTTCATTGTAACCAATAAAAAGCTATGTGCAATGATAATCATAAAATCGTAAAATTCTAAAGTTCTAAACTACTAAAGTTGTAAAATTGTAAAATTCAAAAATTAAAAAATTCTAAAATTCGGAAATTATATTAAAAGTTATATAGATAATTATTTATTCCTTGATTTTGAAGGTAAAAATGTTAATCGCATCATGCATGCATATTATCCAGTTTCAGTAGTAGGGTGGTGTTTTTAAAAGTATGAGTATCTAGAGTAGTGTCACATAGTGATCATTACAGTACTATCACAGACGTTTCAAGATCTACTATCGTGCAGACGCATTTTTGTTTGATCTTTGGTAAAGAATACGCAGTGGATATAGCAACAGGTAACAGACAATTCCTTATCATACTACACTTCAATCGTGTTTTCTATTAACTATTAATCATCATTACCAATATCGTATATTTAAAAAATACCATCGAATCATTAATTACTACAATAGTTTAAATGAAATTTCTGAATTCTCAAATATTTATTTTGTATTCTACACTTTACGCAGTAAAATGGTTCATTATCGTGGTTATTCAATAATTTATAACGAATCACTAAATGTTATCGCAATATTCGCCCTTATGTGATAGTTGCATGAAACTTTGGCTATTTTCTGGAAAAAGTTGAGTTTAGGAACAGTTTTTCACTTGCTTCCACTTCTCGTGTTTATGAAAGTTGAAAATACACTACGCGGTGACTATATTAATCATGCGAAATATTTTAGTCATTTTACATTTTAAATGGTGCAGATCCCTTGTTTTTAACAAAACAAACTGAAACATACGCAAATAAACTGGAGTATACATCGTGATAAAATACATTTCCCTTACTTTATTTATCACTTTCTTTATAAATATTCCTGTCAGCTATTTAGATGCTGCGTCAAAATATCTCTTCGAATATGATGAAACTGTACGCATAATGGAAAAATTACTTTCATATGAAATTGCATTTATTCAAATACAGATTAAGATTAATTGACAATTCCTCTAAATATCTATGGATCCCATATCTTCTTGGCTACTAAGTCACATAATACTTTCAACATAATAACTGCAATGATTTATGTTCTTTCTGAGTTTTGAACCATTAAGACCATTTCTGGAATGCCACGCGCGGTTCAGCATGCCTCTTCGGTACATTTGCTGTTTCACAGGAAAACCAGTTGATAACATCAATACATTCAACGACTATGATTGTGGGTTTTCCCAACACTATGTATATTTGTTAATTCTATCGCATTTACACCACTTTCGAGTTTTTTTATTTATTTTGTTTCGATAGCTAGAGCACTATTAGTTACATACTAAAGTCTTATAATCAGAATTTACTGAACCGAATAAAGGAAAGAATACATTAGAATTCATTGTACATGAACACTAATACAATATATGCACAGTATGATGCGAATTATCAACTAATTGGCGACCAGTCAGATTGCAACTGATCGGTTGATATCGTGATCTGTGAAGGCTATTAATATTCTAATGTATACAATGTTACGATCTGGTGTTGAACTTCGGTGTTCATAACCGTTATGTGTTACTCTACATGTCTTTTGAGACACATATCAATCTGGCGTTTTTCGAATTATATCTATATCAAAAGGGTAGTTGCTGTCACCAGAAATAGTCGTAAAACTGTTTTGATTAGTTCGATTCTCGTTCGTTAATTTTTGAAATAAGGCAAATGATCGAATAGAAGGGTTTCAAAAATTTGTCACACCCTTCTAAAGAGGGACACTATTCTCAGATTCCAAACTGCAATATGTCCGCTGTTCTAATTCGTTAACGTAACCGTTTGAGAAGCGTCAACTAGCGTATCAATACAACTGATAAATAAAATTCCAATTTTGGTTTAGCCGCTATGTGCAGGAATACTAGCACAGAGAGAATTAAGGTTTTCTTGGAACAAATGAACACTCTCAGTATCTTCTTGATTGTTGACAATAATAGTCAGCGTATAATTTTTCTAATTGTAAATGTGGTACAAGTTCAAAATCGAACAAGAAAATGTTACAATGGTTAGCTTCTCACCTTGCTTATATGTGTCGTCGATCGCACTATTGCACTTATCGTACTGAGTTAGTGTAGTTGGTAGACTAACTGCATTAATCGTTGACGATTGCTCGGTTTTACTTTTTGACATTACTCAAAGACTATAGTACAACAATTCTCGGCTTCGCAAAGACTGCTGTTTCCTCTAAACTTGATATTAACTCTCGATAAATTTTTAACTGACTCTACACAAGATTTCAATTAACTTGAC
>CM026195.1:5117326-5131162 GCA_014825925.1 Bombus breviceps | reverse complement strand
ATACCTGGGCATGACTCTGGACAGAAGATTAACTTGGAAAAAGCACATCACAGACAAAACGAAACAACTTAAAGAGAAACTTAAAAAGTTTTATTGGCTCATTGGCCGACGCTCCAACCTAAGCATACAAAACAAAATTACCCTATACAAGACCGTCATAAAACCTGTCTGGACCTACGGAATCCAACTTTGGGGTACACCAAGCAATTCCAACATTGAAATTCTCCAACGCTTTCAATCAAAAACTCTTAGATCCCTTATAAACGCACCCTGGTATGTCACCAACGAAGTAATACATCGAGACCTCAAGATTACAACAGTCAAAGAGGAAATTACTAAATATAGCAACAGATACAGCAAAAGAGTCAACCAACATCGAAACCCCCTGGTCACTGGTTTACTGGATACGTCGGATCAGATCCGCAGGCTGAAGAGACACTACCCGCTAGACCTAAGCTCAAGATTTAAAAAAGTAACACCTATTATGTACAATACTTTGTATAAATCATATTTATCTATAATAAGCATCTACTTATTATAAATAATTATCCATGCCACAGCGCCACGCCAGAAAAATTACTAAAAATTCTCACTGTAAGAATTGATTGTAATTTACAATAAATAAATAAAAAAAAAAAAGAAAAAAACTTCCTTGACCGCCGACACTGCCTATGTGACGTCAATCCACATTTGAGGTCGGATGTGTGCAGGCCCTCGCCACGTACCCTTGATTGTTTCAGGGACCCACCATAAACTTAAATTTTTAGTTTATTATTTCTGTGAGTGTTACTGGTTTATGGATGGTACTTGAAACAGTCCTCAGGTTATTATGCGTCCCCGCTAATTGCGAGGAAAGCAGGTAATTACCTAATGGGAAAAACCCAATACGTAACTAACGGAAAGATTGGTTTTTCCCATAAACAATATCACCTATTAGCCACGTTGGCAGGAGGCTTCCTCCTACCATCTTCACTTATTAACGTAGCCTGCAACCAATTGGCATCGTGGACCGTTACCCTCACTTTTTCTAACGAAAGGTGCGAACAGCGAATCCGCGTTGTTAATTAAAAAGGACATACCCATACCGAGCTTTTCTGCGTAATGAGACGAAAACACCTAGGTCAGAGAAAACTAAACCTACAGACGGTCAACGTCTTTCCGATCAGTCAAGCTTATTGTAAATCTTTGCGGTGTTAGTGAATAAAGTTGTGTTACGATTCAACTTTCTCTCTTTACTCTCATCTAAGCCCGAAGTTGACGTGACACCTACTACGTCTCTATTTTCAATGTTCACTTCGAAAGTATAAATCGAAGTAGCTCCAGCGCCGATAGTCAGAGAATCACCCATTGCGGCGGTGACATTGTGACATCGATCCACATTAGAATTCAGATGTGTGCGTACCCTCAATTATTTCAAGGACCCACTGTTAAGTCGGGCCACACTGTACCTAGACCAGGCCACACCGCGGGCAAGATGGCAACCAGATGTCCGCACATCCTTACTGCATACCCTCAATAGTCTCAAGGAGCTGTCATAAATCTCAGGGATTTACTGACTCTTTTCTAAAGGTTATTGTTTACTACGGAAAACACGGGAAAGTTAGTTTTTCCCACGTACGATACTTAACACTAGCAACCATCTATGGAGGGCGGCTAAGACCCTTCCTAGTCCACCAAGTTTCTTGAAACACATATTCAAGTAAGATGGAACGTAAACGTCTGGGCTGGCATAATCGGACATCTAATTATTGGGCCATATTTTTTCGAAGGAAATGTAACGTCAGCAGCATATTTCGATTTCTTACAAAACAAACTACCGGAATTATTAGAAGATGTACCGCTGAGAACTAGAGGAGGTTTAATTTTTCAACAAGGCGGTGCACCGCCACATTTTAGTCGTCATGTGAGAGATTTTTTAAACCACCATTACCAGACGTGTGCGAGCGGTCGTGTGCCGCAGTCGAGTGTTTCAAGTGTTGAGATCAGTGAAAGTGTAAGAAAGTTATAATGCAGCAGATTCCAACGACAAAAATACTAAAAAAAGGTCAAAAACACTACATAAACGGCAAGCATAACGATATGGATACAGAAATAATAGAAGGGAGACAAGAGGAGTGCAGTCAAGATGATGACAGATATTACCAGGACGAAAACTGGAAAATAGCAATAAACAGCAAAAAACGCAAAATAATTCCAAGCACAAGGACCGTAGAAAACCCAAACACAGAAAATCAGCGATGGCTGCAAAAAGTACGTCTAAGAAACTCCTTCAGCTCTTTAACGGAGGAAATAGATGACGACTCGTCATGTAAAAACGCACCGCAAACAATGAAAATAACTAAACCACCACCAATATTCGTGGAGGCCCAAATAATAGATCCGCTTATCGAACTATTGACGAATATAATCGGGAATGATAATTACACAATCAAAGAAACAAAACTCGAACAAGTTAAAATCCAAACCAACATTTCAGAAATGTATAGGAAAGTTATAAAAGAATTAAAGGAAAAAAACGCTATTTACCATACATATCAGCTCAAAACGGAAAGGAGCTATAAAATAGCAATAAGAAGTTTACACCCAAAAACTAACACAAAAAGATTAAGCGAAGAATTGGAAAAAATTGGCCACCAAACTGGAACAATAAAAAACATGACAAAATATGATACGAAGCAGCCTTTACCACTATTCCTAATTGCACTGGAACCCAGAAGAAATAACAAGGGGAGCACGGGGCGGGTATAGGTTCTCAAAGCGTAGGACCACGCCTGGGGAAACCCCGATGAATCTGATGTTCCCCTATAGCCGGATGGCGACTGGTCGGCGCCTCTGGCACCCGCCAGTTTGCCGATCTGGTGCGGAGAATTTCGGAGCAGTTGGCGGGCCCATATCTGCCAAGACCACTCACCTCACCTTCTCGCGGGGCTCCCTGTTACCTTGCTCCGGCTCGACCGGTGCGGGGTGCAAAAGAGTGAGTGGCACCGGGACTGGAACTACCGACGACGACAAGGCAAAAAAACTAGTACCACTGCATGATATGGAAAAGAAAAGTAACAATGTTTACGGTGCAGGGGAGGGACACCCCAGTACCGGCGCAGTCGCGGGTTGCAAAGCGGGCCCTGCTGCGTCGTCATCGAGTAACCGGGGCCGTACGGGGATGAGCCGCGTTCATGTGACTGGCGAAAGAGAAATGCTAGCCGGAGTGTCTTGGAGGGGGTCGGAGGAACCCGACCGGCCCGGGATATTCGCGGGGCAGGATGCGGGGGGGGGGGGGGGGGGCNGGGGGGGGGGGGGGGGGGGGGGGGGGGGGAGGTCCGATGACGAAACGCCGTCGTGTTCTTCCTCCGCGGCCGTCACGGGCGCGCTCGGCAAGCGGTTGTACCGCAGGATTACCGGGTCCGCGGAGGGGACCGTCTCTGCCGCCATCGGTCGCGGCGAGAGCGCGAGACGTCGCACGCGGAGGGAGGACGCGTCCGTGTCCGAGGGGGATTCGGATTCCGCGTGGCTGCTGGCTCCCGGCAAAAAGAAGAAGCGGGGCGCAAAGTGCGGAGCGAACGCGCGGCGCCGACACCGGCGCCGGACCCGCCGCCCCCCTACCGCCCGCGATGGCGCCAATGGGAACAACAATACGCAGAACGAGTAAAGGAAAATGGGATTAGACAACAAGCAGCTGACCGTGAAGGACACGGAACCGACCCACGGGCGGGAAGAGGAAGACGCCACATACCTGCGGAAGAGGGTCTGCTTTGTGGAGAGAGAGGTCAGTCGTCTCCAAGAGACGGTGGAGCGGCTGACCAAAGAACGCACGGAGAGGGCAACAATGGCTGGTGATAACAGTCAAGGACAAGAGGCGGGGACCACCTCTACGAGGGGGGCGAAAGGAAGCGCTACGGGGGCCCCTACAGCCCTTATGGGTGCCCCTCCCCCGCCAACCCCGCAGCATTGGACAGCGTCGCAACGTCACCGCTGTCCCGATGTGTTGGGGAGAGACACAACAGAAAAGAAAGCGGATAGGTTCGGTGGCCCAGGATCCTGAGATCCGCTAAAGGATCTCAAGTCCCTGTTCTTCCGTAAGATGGACGAGTCGTTGCGAGAGATAATGCCAGGGGGAGCGGGGCCCCCGGCTGCGGAAGCTGCCGGCACCCCGAGAGCCGTGCGGGCACCTTCGCGGCTGGCGAGAGACACTTCGCGGTCTGCCATGGAGTCGTCGGCCGACGAGGGGGGATTCACCACCGTCATGGGAGGGGGAAGAGGGAGAGCGAGGCAAAAAAGCAGGACACCGGCGCAACCACTCCCAACGGCTCACGCGCCGACCGAGGGGGCAAAAACCAAGGGACGGACATCGTCGTTTCTGCCGCTGTCGGCGCTGCGAGCGGGGACCACGTCGCCCGGGGCGACGGCCGGCGGTGGCGAATCTAGGGAGAGGACATTCGCGAAGATGGCCGCTCGGCCTCCAGCGCGCCCTCGCACGGGGAGAGAAGTCATGCGTGGAGCGGGCGACGGCGACGGAGCGAGAGCTACCGGGACGGGGAAGGACGTAACGGCGGGACGCGCGCGGTAAGGAAGTGTCTGGCCTTTCCCGATCCCCACGGCGTGCCGCGGTATCACTCACCGTGAGGGACGGCTCGGGCTTCATGTATAGAGATGCTATGTCAGTCGTGAAGAGGGAAATCAAACTCTCCGAACTCAACATCGCGGAGTTAAGACCGAGAAAGGCGATCACGGGGGCATTGCTGTTCGAGATTTCAGGCCAGGACGCCGGAGCAAAGCTTCGGCAATTAGCCGAGCGGATGGCGGCCATGCTGAAGAACCTGCCCGCCAAGGTAGCCGTGCCGCAAAGGATGGCCGAGCTAAGAGTGACCGGACTGGAGGACTCAGTTACTCCGGAGAAGCTGGCGGACGCTGTTGCCGAGGCCGGTGGCTGCCTCTCCGACGAGGTCAACGTGGGAGTCATACGCTCCACTCCTCGGAGGCTCGTGTCGGTATGGCTGCGCTGCCCGCTGACAGTGGTCAGGAAAATCAGCGAAGGCAAGGTTATTATGATAGGTTGGTCAGCGGCGACGGTTTCCCCTCTCCCGGCGCGCCGACTCCATTGCTTCAGATACGTGGAGACAGGGACTGCTCGGTGCTTGTACCTAAGTGCCCGGTGTGCGCGGACCTGGTACTGCCCGCGTCGCACCGCATGGGGTCACCGGTATGCAATCCGCCGGTCCGCAAGAAAAGAACTGCACAGGAGGTAAGGACCGTTTCAGGCGACGACGACGACGCCGCGGTTGGCGGGCCCCGCGGTGATCTGCAGAGAGGACGGAGAGGACGGACGCGCCGACTACGAGGGGAACGGCCCGGAGGAGGCTATGGAGACGGAGCCTACCCCGATGTAAACGGAAGAAGAAGAGGAGGACAGCTGCTCTTGCAGTGTAATCTTAACCGCTCCCGCCGAGCTCAGGACTTAATGTTCCAAAGTCTGGCGGAGCGGCGGATCGGGCTAGCAGCGGTGGCCGAGCCATACAGCATTCCTGACGCGTCGCAGGGTGCTGGGGATCTGACCGGCTTGGTCGCCATATTCCGGACCGGGACCGCGGGAAGTCCCCCCTGCTCGGTGATCGAGCGGGGACGGGGCTTCGTGGCCGCGAAATAGGGCGACCTGGCCATGGTGGCCGTTTACGTGTCGCCCAACATCAGCCGGACGGAATACGCCTCCTTCTTAGACGGGCTCACGGCTTGCGCGAGGCGTGTGGGCTCTCGTCCTTCACTGGTCCTCGGGGACTTCGACGCCCATTCAACGGCGTGGGGCTCACGCAGGAACAACGGAAGGGGGCGCGACGTGCAGGACTGGGCGGCCGCACTTGATCTCCGGCTTATGAACCGAGGATCATCCAGCACGAGCGTGGCATGGCGGGACGAGTCCATAGTGGATCTCATGTGGGCAAACCCTGCCGCATCCCGCCGTGTTTCCGGTTGGTGCGTGTGCCCGGAGGAGACCCTCTCGGACCACCTCTACATCTTGATGGAAGTGGCGATTGGAGCCGCTATGGACGACCGTTCGTTCAGTACTCGCGAGCCCATCGGTCCACCGAGAAGAAGAAGAAGATTCCCGCGGTAGGCGGCGTCCCACCGCGACGAAGACCTCATAGCGGCGGCCGCTATGACCGTTGCTTTGTCGGAGGAACTCCCGGCCGACGAAGATGCAGAGGCGGGAGCGATACGGCTGTGGAGCGACGAGGCGGCCGTGGGGAGCGGGTAGACGAAGCCACGGTGGCTCGTCTGTATTGCGACCACCGCGAGGCGCGGAGGCCTCTGCAGCGAGCCATCAAGGAGGCGAAGAAGCGGTCTTGGGACGAGCTCCTGGCCGCCCTCGACTCCGATACCTGGGGGCGCCCTTACAGGATGGTGTTGAACAAACTCCTGGGCGCCTCCCACAACGGAGAGCATGGACGCTCGGTTCCTGGAGGAGGTTGTCGGCACCCTGGTCCCGGGAGCGGTAAACGAAGTAGATGGCAGTTTGATCGAAGGGGTGGAACGGGGATCTCAATCGCCGGAAGAAGAACCACGTGACACCGCCGGCAATTAGAGCCGGAATCGATGGTCCCCGAGGAAGAATTGGCCGGGGCGGTCGAGAAGATCGGAGCACGGAAGGCTCCGGGTCCCAACGGAGTCCCATCCCGCATATGGAAGGACGTCGCCGGGATCTTGGCCCCGAAACTGATGCGTCAGTTAAATGATGCCTGTCCCGGGGCGAATTTCCCGTTTCGTGGAAGGAGGGACGGATGGTTTTGCTGCCGAAGCCGGGACGCCCCCCGGACTCGCCTTCCGCCTTTCGGGCGGTGTTCCTTTTGGCTGCCAAGCTGCTGGAGAGAGTAGTGGCTGCCCGCCTTGAGTCTCATTTGTCCCGGGGTGTTCCCGAACAGCACGATGGACCGTTCGGCTTCCGGAGAGGACGGTCCAAGGCCGACGCTGTCGCTCGTGTCCGCTCCATTGTCGTGGGGGCCGAGCGGCGTGGCTACGTGGCACTGGCAGTGGTCAACGCCTTTAATAGCATCCCCTGGGGTGAGATATGGCGGGCCCTCGAGTTTCATCGGGTACCCGCGTACCTGCGTGGTCTGGTCTGGGTGTTCCTCCGGGACCGAAGCATCGTCTACACTGTCCGCGGCGGGGGGATGACTGAGAGGGCGGTGCACCGTGGGGTCCTGCAGGGCTCAGTATTGGGCCCATTGCTGTGGAACATTGCGTACGACACGGTGCTTCGGCGCCGATGCCTCCGGACTCGACGCTGACGTGCTACGCCGACGATACGTTGGTGCAAGTCTGGGGCACGACGTGGGACAGAACCGTCCGTCTGGCGGAGCTGGAAGTGGCCTGCGTGGTCGCCGAGATCAAGAGATTAGGGCTGAGGGTGTCCCCTGAGACATCTGAAGCGATGTGGTTTTGCCGCAGAGCCGATCGCGGGCCGCCTCCAGCAGATTTTCGTCTGAAGTTAGCGGGGGGGGGGGGCTGAGATCGATGTCGGAACCAGCATAAAGTATCTGGGCCTGATCCTCGACAGCCACTGTACCTTCGGTGCTCATTTCAGGCGCCTGGCGCCGTCTGTCGAGGTGACGGAGGACGCTTTAGAACGCTTGCTGCCTCGGCTGGGCGGGCCTGGCGTCGGGGTGCGCCGGCTGTATGAGGGCGTGGTGCGATCGAGGCTCCTCTGCGGGCTCCGATCTGGGCGGAGGACCTGATGGCTAATCGTCGCAGTCTCCTAGTAGTCAGGAGGCTATACAGGACGATGGCCATCAGGGTAGTGAGGGGCTTCCGCACCATTTCGGCGGCGGCAGCGACGGTACTCGCCGGGTTTCCCCCGTTCGAGCTGCAGGCCCTGAGGTGTCGCGAGATATATCTCCGCACTTGGGGTCTGTTGGGCGAGGTCGGCCCTGTGGGGGCCGACGTTAGGGTTCAGGCTCTCAACAACCACCCAGTCAGCTATAAAGGTTGTGAAATAAGGAAACAGATACAACGCAAGCTTTTACCACTACTTAACAAGAGATCATTTAATAACTACCAACCACAACAAAGTCTAACGGATAATGATAAGGCATTGCAAGCACAATATGTACCACACACTATAATTAGAAACATTAACCCCCAAGGTAACCGAAGCAATGCGCAAGTAACCCAAAATATAAGTCCAGCAACGATAACAAACAATCAAAATCAAAGCAACAATAACAACGACACTGCAGAAATCAAGGAACTGCTATAACAAACCATCAAAAACTCAGAATTAATGATAAAAATGATAAGTGAACAAAACGAAGTCCTTAGACAGCAAGCTCAACAAACCACTGTCATGANTACAACTGCTTACAAACATGCTAAGCAAAAAATAAAACGGACACGCTGAAAATAGCAGCCTTGAACTCCAATGGCTTGCAACAACGAGCCTTCGAAACTAAAACATTTTTGTACAAAAATAATATTGATATATTACTTGTCTCAGAGACACATTTCACTGAAAAAAATTACATAAAAATACCTCGCTACAGCGTCTACGACACCAAACACCCCTCAGGTAAAGCACATGGAGGAACAGCAGTAATAATAAAAAATGACATCAAGCATCACCTACATAGTCATACAAATCAAGAACACATACAAGCAACCACTGTCACAACACAAACCAACGACACTTACTTCCAGATTTCATCAGTATATGTACCTCCGAGACATAAAATGGCATTCAAAAAATGGGAGGAGTACTTCCAATTCTTAGGCGACAAATATATCGCAGCAGGAGACTTTAATGCAAAGCACACGTTATGGGGCTCGAGAATTAACACACCGAGAGGCAGAACACTTGAAAAATACATTAGGAACAGTAACCTCAAAGTACTATCGACAGGAAGACCAACCTACTGGCCGACAGACCTCAATAAAATACCTGACCTGCTCGACTTCGCAGTAATAAAGGGCAAAAACTTAAACAAATTAAAAATAGCAACCAGCCTTGAGCTTAACTCCGACCATACACCAGTTATAATAGAATATTCAAGCAAACCACTTCTTCATACAAAGTCAGAGTCGCTGTGCAATAAAACTACCAATTGGCAAACATTTAAAGAGCTAGTAGAAAACAGAATCAACTGCAATATCCCATTGAAAATACCTGATCACATTGGCCAGGTAATAGCAAATATGACAGAAATTATACAGGAAGCAGCGTGGGCAACCACCACCTATGAACCAAATAGCAGGCAATCAAAGAAAAGTATTCCAAAGGACATTCTAGACAAAATCAGGGAGAAAAGAAAAGCCAAAGCAAAATGGCAAAAACAGAGAACAAGTGAAAACAAGAGAAACTTAAACAAACTCACTAAGGAATTAAAGATTAAAATAAGGGAACATCATAACAACGAATTCACAAAATTCATCGAATCACTATCCGCGCACGAAAATACCAACTACTCCCTATGGAAAGTCACTAACAAAGTAAAAAAAACAACAAAACCAATCCCAGCAATCAGGAAAAGGGAAAACACATGGGCGAGAAGCAACGAGGAGCAGGCAGAAGAATTTTCCAACCACCTATGCAACACATTCACACCACATAATATCATCAACAGCAACCTCAGTCAACATACGGACGAGGATGTGCTAACCATTAATACCGCATCTGACAAGCAATGCACCATAACTAAAACAACGGCACAAGAAATCAGAAACATAATCGAAAAAACAAAAAACAACAAAGCACCAGGAATAGATCTAATCAATGGTAAAATCTTGAAAAATCTTCCTCCAAAAGCGATACGATTAATCGCAATAATATACAACGCAATATTAAGAATTCAATACTATCCTAAACTATGGAAACTAGCACAGATAATTATGTTACCTAAACCAGGGAAAGACCCACACCAAACAGCATCTTACAGACCAATTTCGCTACTTCCCATTCTTTCCAAAATACTGGAAAAAATAAATTACGCCGGCCTAAAACCAATAATAGAGAAAGAAAAATTAATACCAGATCACCAATTTGGATTCAGAAATAAACACTCTACAATTGAACAAATGCACAGACTCGTCAACGAAATCTTACAGGCGCTGGAAACAAGACAATATTGCACGGCACTCTTTATGAACATCGAAAAAGCTTTCGATAAAACTGACCATGAAAAACTACTCCAAACTATCAAAAAGAAATTTCTAGGTCAAATTTACAATTTACTCAGATCCTATTTAAGCAGCAGAACCTTCACAATAAAAAACAAGGACTCCTACTCTGAAGTCAAAGACATCAAGGCAGGAGTCCCGCAAGGAAGCGTCCTAAGACCCATATTATACACAATATACACGGCAGACATACCAACAGCTGTTAAGAGTAAAATATTAACGTTCGCGGACGACACGGCTGTACTAGTCAGGCACTTTAACACGGAAACAGCAGTCACGATNATTACAAGAATATATCACAAAAATAGAAAAGTGGCTCGAAGATAAACAAATTAAAGCAAACCCCAACAAATGCAGCCACATTACATTCACACTGCGAAAACAGAATTCACCAAGCATTCTACTGAACGGCACGCACATAACACAAACAAGGCAAGTGAAATACCTAGGACTCCACATAGATACACAACTCACATGAAAATAGCATATTAAATCAATAGTAGACAAAATTCAGGCTACAAAGAGACAAATGTACTGGCTAACAAGCCGAAAATCCAAACTAAGCCTAGAAAACAAAGTAAAAATATACAAAGCAATCTTAAAACCAATATGGACATACGGAATACCATTATGGGGGACAGCAGCAAGGAGCCATGTAAACAAAATAGAAACAAGTCAAGCAAAAATTCTAAGAACAATAGTAAATGCCCCATGGTACGTCAGAAACGAGGAAATTCGGAAGGACCTGGGAATATCAACGGTCAAGGAGGAAATTAGCAGATACGCGGGAAGGTACAGAGAAAGAATAGCAACACACACGAACCGACTAGTCGTGGAAACGACCAACGCAGCATGGATGGAAGACTGAAAAGGAAACACCCAACGGATCTCACAAAGGATATAACCTAATAAACAGGATGATGGAACCCCGCTGGGGGTAACCATCCTCATGCTATATTTTATTCACTAAGTTAAAACATTTTAACTTAGTGAATAAATGTCCTACTGGACAAATTGTAAAATTTAAAATAAAATAATAAAAAAAAAATTTTTAATATAAAATAAATGTTTGATAAAATATAAGGGTCAATTTAGGGATATGCGTGTGAATTAAAAAAATGAATGGCATGCACAGTTTTTACGGTCTGAAGGCTAAAATAAACTATTGATACAAATATTTATTTTATATGCGGGAAAATAATGTTCTTTCTCAAGTATTAAACAAATATTTCTTTTATATTTGAAAGTAGTATTTTCTCCAAAATGTGAAATAGATATATACCGTGTATATGTGAAAAAAATATTTGTATTTCTATTTAAATAGAAACGTATTGAATCTATTTCTAATATTGAGGGCCTTGTGCTGATAAGTGTTGAAATAACACGTGTTAATAAGGGAGGAAAGATTTGTAAGAATTGTAGTTTTGTAGTTTTCATACTTTAAAGAAAAAGTGGAGTAGTACTAAAAGGGTAAGAGAAAGAAGTGATAATCCGAGAAAGTAAAGGTACAGAAAGAAAGTGAGAGAAAAGACAGTTTGAAAGCAAGTTGAAATAAGAGGCTAGAGCAATAGACGATCAATGCGAAAGCGATTAACAGGAAGGGCAGGTTGGTTCGATAATATGAGAAAAATTAATAAGATAAGGAAAGGTGAAACGGTGCCACCTACCGGGTGAAAAGAGAACATAGTTAGATGATAACGACGGTAAGTCAGGCAGTCAACTAGATAGACACAAACATAGGCAAACTAAGAAAAGATACAGTTTCTTTTGCATCTTTGTGGCCCGATGTGACTGTCATACCGACTTAGAAATTCGACACTCATTTTAGCGTCCTCTACTCATAAACGACGTACACTCGATAAAGTACTTACTAAAGAAGAAATAACGGGAGCCAACAGCATTCATGTGTATATGCATACTTGTATGCCTCCATAGAGACGAGATATTAGATCAGCAATTGCATTTCTCGATTGCTTTAGTAGTATTAGAGAAGAAATGAGAGCATTCAAACTTATGGTTCTGGTTGTTCCCGCACTAGTACTGCACAATGCGGCTAGGTACTGAAGATGACACACGCTACCATATACAATATTCTATAAAATTATGGTTCCGCCCTGTTTGATTACACGTTAGCATAGACATGGACCTATTGTGTTCTACGCTACAAGAATCTATTTATTTTTATGGTTTTACGGAAAAGTTCAAATCTATTTGTCTATCCGAGATACACAACTACGAGAATAACAATATCGCGCAATAATTCCAGAGGCATGAATATTTTTTCATCGTCGCATGGACCACGTAAATATTTTTTTTTTTCTTAGTACATACTATGAAGTTTGTTGAAGCGAATTCAATGACCTTGAACACGAAGTCATTTACTGCTGTAAAGCGTTATAAATTCATCGGTTCCCAAGAAATTAAACGAGCAAAAATCGTTGGCTATCGGATGTTAGGTTTATATTCTAGGATGTTTTTATTTATTTAGAATGAATTAAACAGGAAGCGATGGTTATTTAACGTGAACTTAATACAGTAATGTGCTATGAGCAAAACAACTAAATAGTTACTATACAACTCTCGTCAGCACGGTTCCAACGCTCATTTTCACGCGGACCACCCTCCGCGACAACGCTGGCAACACTTCTCAACTCATTTTTTCCTTAAGCATCCCTTTGTGTTTTCTCATATCCCCACCACGTACACGCTCCGGAACCGTCCGCGGCCATGGTCATGTATATAGGTCTTTGGTTGAAATTTTGAGCGGATATCCGTTTATGGCTCGGACGGGCCCTGTTCCTTCTTTAGGAAATTCCGAATTACATCCCTGGGCTGTAAATCTAATGACTCCGAGATCAGGCAAAAAAACCCAGCCAGGAAGGCGCAAGGGACGGACGAGACCCAACGCCTGTGTGAGAGAATCAGCAGCATACTAGGACAGTTCATCATCAGACATCGAACCGTGCGGATGAAATACTTCACTCTCAACAAGATCTTACCATCGATGTGTTCATAACATCACACTTTACTTTGTACAAGTGCAAATATAGTGGTAAATTGCACTAACATTCGATCTATTAAACCTCCTCCACCTTGAGCGTAAAGGTATCCGAGGTACGTAATATCGACCGATCGGTTTGACCTGACCGGTTGCCCTTTAGTGGATAATTAGCAACTCGCAGAAACGAGTAAAAGTGCTCTTTTTCGGTTGATACAGAAACATGAAACAACCATCAAAAAATGGACAAAAATGTAGTTATTACAGCTACAGGGTGAGAATCGTTCTCTTCTGCGAGCCAGAATGATGCTCCGGAAGGCGGCGATAGAGTGGGAGAGGGAGCGGATTTATAAGGAATCGGTAAGCGTTGACGAGACAGAGGACGTGGACACGTCTCGACAAGACAATTTCAGACCACCCTGTTCTCCGGTAGGTTTTAGGCGCTGGACTGGCCGGTCCAGTACCGCGGTGTCGTCAAATAGCATGCTTCCCCAACCAGCCAGCCTTGCACGGCGACACCTGGCACGGGACGTACTGTGTTATGACGGCACACCGTGTCATTGGAGGGCCAAACACTTCGGGGCTGATGTCGGCTTCCGTGGTATCAATCTAAGTCATTGATGGGACTATCACTGAGGATGGACGGCCACGTCACTGCAGGCCGTGCTTCCTGCAGCCAC
>CM026195.1:5098404-5116716 GCA_014825925.1 Bombus breviceps | reverse complement strand
AGCAGGTTTGAACATCCGTAAATGGACCCAACGACCGGGAGCTGATACAAGGATTATCCGAACAAGACACCAACAGAAAACTACAGATGGGAGAATCTCAAACGTTTCAGCGTCTTTTCGAATTCCTCCGACGACTCCATCATCTAGTCGATCGAAGTCAGACCCACTACTTTTCGAGTCACTAGACGTACATTCAGCTTAGAAATAGCAAAAATTTATGACCAACCAGGTTGCTCACGCCGGTGATCGTTCAGGCAAAGATGTTGCTCCAACGAATCTGGTCATTCAACATCGGCAGGGATGAATCTCTTTCGGCGGATTTATATACAGAATGGGACAGATACTATGCACAGCTATCACTACTGAGTAACGAAAAGTTCCCTAGTATGACAATAATCGAGCCTGCAACAGAGATTGAATTACACGGCTTCTGTGACGCCAGTGAGGCGGCGTATGGGGCATGTGTTTATCTCCGAACCATCAATTCTGACGGTCACGTCTGGACCTGGTTACACATAGCAAAATGAGAAGTAGCTGCGTTCAAATCCCAAACCATTCCACGGCTTGAGCTGAGTGGAGCACTTCTTCTCCCATTCTTAATCGCTACGCCACATCAAGCCTTACCAAATAAAATTACTCGATCCGTTTACTGCACTGTTTCCACCATCGTCATCCACTGGATTAACACCTTTGTCGCTAACCGCATGGCCGAAATCCAAACAAAGACCCATAACACCGATTGGCGTCACGTTCGTACAAACGATAATCCTGCAGGTCATATCTCCCGAGATGAATCGCGCCAAGAATTTCTGCGCACGACCATTTTGCATCATGGACCAGAATGGTTATACCAACCTGAAGGATGCTGGCCATCGAAGAGCCTACCACCATTGGTCGAAATATCCGAGCAGAAAAAGGCGATTTGTCTGTCCACGACACCCGCCGATCACATTTTACTAGAGAGATATTCCTCCTGGCCCAAACTGATGAGAATCACCGCTCGTTGCCTTCGGTGGGGACAAAAACAGAATCGAGCGGCACCTCTAACCACAGATTATTGACCACTGCGCACAACAAGCTCATGAAACTTCTGCAATTCAGTCATTTTTTAGAAAAAATTCGCACTCTACAAAAATATCGAGACACGGCTGTTAGGAGGATGTTCCAGCCGCTGAACCCTTTTCTCGACAAGGAAGTGATATTGCGAGTCGGGGGCCGACTCAGTCACTCACCGATGACATTCCATCAGAAACATTCAATCATCCTGTCGAAATCATAAGTCGCAGCTCTCATTATCGAAATCGAATCAATTCGCAATTCTCGACCACTGACTCCAATTTCCACGGATCCCAATGACCTCCTTGTCCTCACTTCTGGCCACTTCCTTGTTGGCGATTCATTAACGAGCTTTCGGGAGCGAGATTTCAGGAACGTTCCATCTAACTGTCTATCCAGCTGGCAATACTTCCAATAACTCAAGCAACACATTTGGAGTTGGTGACATCAGGAGTATCGAAACGAGTTGACCAGTCGAAGGAAATAGAGCAAGGACAGTAACGATATACAAGAAGGTACGATCGTCATTATCTGGGAAGATCACGTGCCATAAATGCAGTGGTCCTTGGGCCGAGTCATCAAGGTCCATCCAGGCTCCAACGCCATTATCCGGATAGCCATTGTTCAGACGACAACGAGCATTTGGATCGAAACGTCAAACGGCTAGTGCCACTACCGACCCAACCTGATCCAGCGGAATCCGGACAACCACCAATCGAGAGGAATTTGAAGAGAAGTACATTGGGATTATTGTTCAATTCGATAAAAAATGGGAAAAGTGGGTTTTTCTCGCCTTCAATGTCTGTTATGTTTCTCATGTTAATGGGGCGACCAGCACCCATCACTAGTTCCGTATAAATACCGCCTTCACAGAACATAACTTCACTTGCGATCATCCCTTCGAACAGCATACACATCAACTTGTTAGTCAACTTTTCACCGTATATTCTCCGAGGAAAAGGAGTTGGAATAAAATGCATATTTAAGCTGGTAACTCATTTCAACCACCTCTACTTTCTTAATCGAAATGGAGGATCGACTGATTCATGGCGTCGATCATCGTGCCGTAACGAGAATTTACGACTCTCGTTGGCGTGTACCACCGCGACTGCGTCTCTCCGCGAACGGTCGAACTGTCGTGGTCCGTCGCGAGGTGACAAAAACTAACAAAGCCAATCTGTATACGTTAATCATATTCACTTTTAATCGAATTAGGAGAAAATATTTCTGACAATCTCGCATATGCAGTTGTGCTCAGAGTTTTACCCAAACTCATCCAACTCTCACCTCTACATCGTATAAACGAAAGATAGAAGTTAGCTTTCGGTTGGATCGTTATACGATTTAGTTTAGTTAGCTTGTAGCGGCACATGAGCCATAGGATGATACGAATCGAGAGTGACTCATGTTGTTGTTTTTCCTCGGAACATTAACACCGTCTCGATGTACGAAATGTAATAATAAACAAACTTCGGACAAGACAATATCGCTGCTACGTGTAACCGTCAACCAGAGTCGAATTCATACTTTCCGGTACTCCCCCGACCAGTATAAATAGACGATCATGCTCACCAGAAGATAGAGTATCGAGTATCCTTATAACCAGTAGCATCGAGCAAGCGATGATTACAACTAACTCTGTATTCCGTGCTTAGAACGATTTTAAATACATTTGACAATATTAAGTATCAACTCGTCGTGTCTTTCTATAAATCATCACGTTTAACATTTTATCGACCGCTAACGAGTCAAAAACATACGCACGTCCGAGCGGCAGCTCTTCTTGGCGCCGGCTCTGCTTCGGTTTAGACACTCCAATAAACTTTTCGTTCATCGCAAACGGCAAATTTTTCAAATTGGTATAAAATTGTGGGAGTGTAATATCAATCACATCTCAACCTACATCAAAGATAAGACATCGACTCCGAGCTTCGGACTCCTTTGGACACGTCACCACCTCATCATCATAGCCTACACAGATACTATGACATACCTTAGTCTACATCATAGATAAGACATCGACCCCCGATCTTCGGACACTTCTCCACATCATAACCTACACCGAGCCTCTCAACATCCTCAAATCAAAATGTATATAAGCCGAGACTTCAGACAGCTCGGGCAGTTCTTGCGTAACCCCTTTCTCCGGTTCGGTGTCATGCTATTTCTTGTAAGTGTTAAAATTATAATAAAGTTCGATGAAAGAAAATTAATAGTGGGGTTACGACTCAGCCTTCTTTTCTTTTATCATCCAATCCTGAAGTTTACGTGACAGGAGCTTACAAAGCAACGCAACTGACGCAACTGAGCCAGGTATCTTGGTACTAAATAACAAATTACTGCTCAAATAATGAGAAAGATTGTCGGCGACAAAAAGCCGATTAACAGGTTATCGGTCGGTGAGCGTCGGTGACAAAAATCGATTAATAGACTATCGGTAATGTGTTAATCAATCACCACAAGCTTTTAGCGAATAGCTTGATAACTGTAGCCCGCTGACAGTTATATGTACAGAAAAATGTTCAACGTGTTCAAAAATCATAAAAATCGGAGAGGACGTAACGTCTCTATTGTTTTACCAGAACGAGAACATTGTTGTTTTCTATGTTCATTTTTCACAGCCGAGTTTGCGGACGTATTTGTCTAGCAAAAGTCAAGACCTGTTTGTATGAGTGCGATTACGACATTTACGACTCATGACAGACAAACAATGACCGTGTCATGACCGGCACACTTCAAATCCGATAGACTGATGACGGAGATAAAGATGTGGCGGCACTCGGCGGCAATGTATATCGCCGTAGAGCCTAATGAGTCATCAATATCCCAACGGTCCTTCCGCCAAATGTTCGAGAAGAAGGCGTGCGTGGCAACGATCCCGAACGCCTAACAAACGCGTGGATAGCGGGGATATTGAGGCGCGACAAAGGAAAAAGAAACAGATTCAATCAAAAGTCAAATTGTAAGACCTTCAGTCTTGAAAAGTCACGGATGGAGTTCATAAGCAAATTGTAATTAGTGTAAAGCAAATGTTAAAAAAATAAATTCTCTTTTTATTCTTTTTATATTTTATTTTTGTTTTCATCTTCGATTTCTTTTTTTTTCATTTTACGTGACAGCCGCATGACAGCAAAATACTACGCACATTCTGCCAATTTTCTGTAAGACTTTTAGATTATATAAGACTATAGGTTGCGCAAGAACTTTTTATTCTTCAACAGAGTAGCATTATTCTGGCTTAACATCTCAGTGCACAAAAAGTGTTAAAACATTCATGACGAGACCGTATTTAAATAGTTTCAATACTATACTTCCTCCTTGATGTTTCCAAGAAAATAAGCTAGCACTGACGCAGACAGATATCCAATGCGAGTATTATTTATTAATTATTACAAGCTATTCGCAACATTATACGTGAATTGAAGCATTGTACGATGATTTTTATTTATGATTTCCTAATTTTCCCGATGTTCTATATAACCATATATTAAAACATAAAAATTATACGTAATGTTACTAATTAACAAGCTTGAAAGCCTGAATATTAATCATTGCATTTATAGCGCGATTGGAATATCAGTCAAAAATAAAACGCGCTGGGCCTTGAAGAAGCCATATTCTTCGTGTGTTTAGTCGACCCTTCGCGGAGAGACGCGATCGCGAAGCAATTGATCGCGAAGGGGGGAGTCGTAAACTCCCGTTACAATTAGATAATCGACGCCACGAAATGATCGATCCCCTATTTCGATTAGGATAATAGAGGTGATTGAATTAGTATAACGCTAAGTTTAACAGGTTGTACTATATACTTTATTCTAGCAACTTGTCTCGCGTATTATATAAATGTTCGGAGAGGTTACGATGTAGAATTGTAATTTCGTTTACAATAAGGTTAGAAGTGTTCGACTCGAATAATTATTAACAAGATCACGTTGTTAATTGTAGTAGAAGTGACATGCAAGTAGTGAGTTATAGTATCGCGAGAGATATAAATTATAAAATCTGAATTGTTAAATCTGAACCGAGAGATGGGTTCATATATTTAGCGACTTAGCGATTAGTAAAGAGATTGGGCAACTGGACGATTAGTAGAGAGATGTAGATGAGATGTTGACTCATCAAAGGATGTTGACTCAGTGTACGGGACCATTGGATTTGTTAATAACAATTTTGGCTAGGAAAGTGAGGCCAATAGTCGTAGCTTCTGATTGGATACACATCGAATGTGGGAAAAACCAAGTTGCCCGTATCTTCCCGTAGTAGACAATAAATGTAATGAAGACTTGAACTGAAAGATATTTGTTTAATCTGAAGGACCTTAACTATAAAAATGCCAAAATTTATAGTGAGTCCTTAAGACTATTGAGGGTACACAGTAAAGGTGTGTGGACATCTGGTTACCATCTTATCCGCGGCGTGGGGCCTGGTTTGTGTAGAGAATCACCGGACGTAATGCATGTCTAAGATTCTCCCTTTGGGATGAAATATCTTAGCTGCCGCACATTTTGTACTCGCATATTAACAAACAATTCCAAAATGGACAGAATAGCGACTTCATATTATAATATACACGACATTTTGGACGTTGAAATTACCGACATTACATATTTCACGTTAGTTTTATCCGAAAACACTAACATGGTGCTGAAATTTCTTTAATACATGATTTTTCTGATCATTTCACACATTGTATAAGGTTTTGAAACTTTGTAAGAACGATTTGTTCGCAATTAATCAAAAAGTCATTTTTACCACAGTTTACTTTGCGGACTACATGTTAAAACTTTCAAGTATCAAAACGAATATCTCCATGTTGGTAATGCTAGTCTTTTTAAGAATTGAATTATGGCCAGATCATATAATAAATACGGTATCTTCAAGATTTCATAGGAATCGTAAGAAATCAACTAATATAGTTATTCGAATTGATTCTTCTATCATGACAAATTGAGGTATTGTTGCGCTGCGCAGACAACGATACATGTTATATTGATAAATAATACAACCATATAGAACAATAAATGAGACAATTTGGCAAATGAGAAATGTTGACAAGTAACTGATTAAGCTGTAACATCGTTTCTTGCGCAAAAATAACCGCTCTAGTTCGTGGCATACCTCCACTGGTGCTTCGTCAAGCGTCGCATTTGATTTTCTACCAATTATCTCTAAACGGGTATATTAATATACGAAATATTTCCAAATCACTCGCGTTAGAACTAAATAAAACATTTTTTAAATAACAACACAATAAATAAAGGAAAGGAGTTCAAGGAACTAAAAATAAGAAAGACTAAAAAGACCTACAACGGAATAACTTAAACCTATACTATAACTACGATTAACTTCAACTTTATGTTTATACAGTTCTCCTAACGTTTCTCCTTGGATGTCGTAATGATTTTGTCCTTCCAGAATTATTCTACCCTCTTATCAAATTCTTATAGTTGCTAAAATATGTTACGCATCAAGGTAATAGTGGGGAATTCACTCACAAAGAAGAATTTACGATATTCTTCACTAACGCTTCCGCTTTTTTTGTATAATTTTCTCGAAACTACTCAGGAACAGTCACGATATCTCAGGTGGTTCTTTCAACACATCGCGTAGGGCGGGCACATTTTTGAACGCTCCAGAAGCATGCTTGGCAAGCAATAGGATGCATATATGCACATTTTTAATTTACATTTGGAATTATATTCACATAAAGTGTTCTTAAATATTACTATATATTTTATACATCTATTTATTATTATTGAGATATGTATAATTTTGTGTGCTAGACTAGATTGGCCGCGTAGTAGTGACACACGTATGTGGAATTGAGTGTGGGAAGCATGTGTGCGCGCGGCGTCTCGAAAAACAGGTGAATGTAACTGTTCCGTTCGCACTGTAGTATAGAAGATGGTGAGACAAAGAAAGTGCTGAGACGCGTGCAAATGTATATCGACGAAGATCCTGGAAATCGTTTATTAAATAAATCTAAAACTACTTTAATATGAATTCTAAATGCAACCTTAGTGTTCCTTTACTTTTATTTGGGCAATTAAGATCCACAATTCTCAACAATTATGTAAGATTTTTTACATTTTAAATATTATTTATTTCACAAACTTCAACAATGTTTTTGATTGTGATATCTAGTAAAGCATACTCCATTGTGCAATGGTATTCGGCACGATTTGAAACAGTATCTTGTTTCGTTCCTTTTCGCATTGGACAAACAGACTTTACATTGTTTAGTTGAGAACTTCTTCTTGCCTTTCCTTGTTATTGGTTCAAGTATATACTGTTTCATATTACCAGAGAGTCTATATGGTGGGTCGATACGTAGATGATTTGCTGTATTTGAAATACTTTGTTCCATATCCTGTATCCGCTGATTTTTCTTCCATCGTCCACAATATCATCATAGTAAGTAGAAAATGTTTATATTTCATTTTCTCATTATTACGAAAATTATAGATCATGAATGCATTGGACAGACCGCAGTTGATGAGATATAATACTACCTTTTTCGGCTATTTAATTGTCTTTCTCAATATTGAGTAATGTGATAGATACAGTCCCGCCCGAGCAGCCGAGCTAAACAGATGTGTAAATTAGTGTTGCCGTAAGTGCAACAAATGAGAAAACAAAGTGATTAACAATGGCGCCCATCGCCAGGTGGTGGAAGGTCCAAGATGCGACAAGTACCACCAATAAAGATTACAAATAAAGGTGAAACATATTATATAAACAAAACTGAAGATACAGCAAAACAAAATCAACCAACAAACGAAGAGCATGACTGCCCAAATACAAACGAAATAGAAATGGAAATCAACAAACTGTCACACCAGGATGAAAGCTTCCAACAAAAAGCGCAAAATTTCAACAAACACAAATGCTAGGATGGCTGCAGAAGCAGAAAAACAACTATGGCTGCAGGAAATTACCCTCCGTAATTCCTCCAGCGCACTGCCAGAAGAGACAGAAACTGACCCAGCCACAAAAACCAATAATCCGAATCGCCAAACCGCCACCAATCTACATAGATGCCCAAATAATAGACCCCCTTATTGAACTACTAAATGAAACAGCAGGAAAAGAAAATTACAGTATTAAATAAATAAAACTGGACCAAGTAAAAGTTCATACCAACAATTCAGAAACATTTAGAAAAGTAACAAAAGCACTAAAAGAGAAAAACGCCGGGTATCACACTTACCAGCTCAAAACTGATAAAAGTTACAAAGTAGTAATCAGAGGATTTCACCCTAGGACAAATACAAGTAGCATATGCGAGGAACTATCAAAAATCGGACACTAGGTAAGAACAATAAATAACATAATCGAACCTGACACTAAACAACCATTACCGCTATTCCTAATAGAACTTGAACCCAAAAATAATAACAAAGAAATATTCGAAATTAAAAAAGTTCTAAATACAATAATAACAGTAGAGCCACCTAGACATAAAAAGGACATACCGCAATGTATACGGTGCCAACAATATGGGCACACAAAAAATTACTGTAACAGAAACCCGGCGTGTGTCAAATGCGGAGAAAGGCACCTAATAAGGAATTGCCCATAAATGGGAAAAATAAATGAGGTAAAATGCTACAATTGTAATGGAAACCACCCAGCTAGCTACAAAGGCTGTGTAGTCAGAAAACAACTGCAACGTAAACTGTTTCCGCCGCTTCGAAACAGGACGTACATCATCTCACACAACGGGACAACACAGAAACTGAAACATCATCAAATGTACAGCATGTAATGAACACTAACCACAATAACATCAACACCTTTGGTAACCAAAGCTACGCGCAAGTAACCAAACAATCAACACCCTTAGACAATCAAAATCAGAACAATAACATCAACGACGCTACAGAAATCAAGGAACTGCTCAAGCAATCCATTAAAAACAGCGAAATGCTAACAGAAATGATAAGCGAACAAAACGCAGTTCTCAGACAGCAAACGCAACAAATATGCTAAGCAAAAAATAAAAACGGACACGCTGAAAATAGCAGCCTGAAACTCCAATAGCTTGCAACAACGTGCCCCCGAAACTAAAACATTTTTGTATAAAAATAATATTGATATACTACTTGTCTCAGAGACACATTTCACTGAAAAAAATTACATAAAAATACCTCACTACACCGTCTACGACACCAAACACCCGTCAGGTAAAGCACATGGAGGAACTGCAGTAATAATAAAAAATGACATCAAGCATCACCTACATAGTCATACAAATCAAGAACACATACAAGCAACCACTGTCACAACACAAACCAACGACAATTACTTCCAGATTTCATCAGTATATGTACCTCCGAGACATAAAATGGCATTCAAAAAATGGGAAGAGTACTTCCAATCCTTAGGCGACAAATATATCGCAGCAGGAGACTTTAATGCAAAGCACACGTTATGGGGCTCGAGAATTAACACACCGAGAGGCAGAACACTTGAAAAATACATTAGGAACAGTAACCTCAAAGTACTGTCGACAGGAAGACCAACCTACTGGCTGACAGACCTCAACAAAATACCTGACCTGCTGGACTTGGCAGCAATAAAAGGAATAAACTTAAACAAATTAAAAATAGCAACCAGCCTTGAGCTTAACTCCGACCATACACCAGTTATAATAGAATATTCAAGCAAACCACTTCTTCATACCAAGTCAGAGTCGCTGTGCAATAAAACCACCAATTGGCAAACATTTAAAGAGCTAGTAGAAAACAGAATCAACTGCAATATCCCATTGAAAATACCTGATCACATTGGCCAGGCAGTAGCAAATATGACAGAAATTATACAGGAAGCAGCGTGTGCAACCATCACCTATGAACCAAATAGCAGGCAATCAAAAAAAAGTATTCCAAAGTACATCCTAGACAAAATCAGGGAGAAAAGAAATGCCAAAGCAGAATGGCAAAAACAGAGAACAAGTGAAAACAAGAAAAACTTAAACAAACTCACTAAGGAATTAAAGATTAAAATAAGGGAACATCATAACAACGAATTCACAAAATTCATCGAATCACTATCCGCGCATGTTGTTTTGCTAATCATTTGTCACAAGAATGCGCAAGACTTCATTACCCTGGTATCGTAACAAAAACATTTGTCTCTGGTTGCTTAAGTCATCGATTGAGTCGACAAGACATGAAAACGAGATATCTCGTGACCTTTATGACCCGGTCACAACGTTTGGCTTGTTAAAAACGAGATATCTCGGGACCCGTACGCAATGTGTTAAAAGAATTTCGACAACAAATGCGAAATCTTTAAGAGAGCTATTTAATGCTATACATATAATTTTTCATTTAGCTATCCATAGATATGTATTATTACGCGATACTTTATAAGTTCATAATACCTTAATTAATTCTTCGAGTATAAGATTAAATCATTTTTTTGTAGATTTTTTCGTGTTTCCTGCTTTTCTATTTCATGTACATGTGTGCGAATATTGTAATATGCACTGACCAGTAGTTTTCATGAAACTCGCTTGTGATCTATGCAAAATAACGTACGGCCACGATCAGTAGATCCCTGAAGAATACTTAATACACATGTAGTTTATCTGTAGACATTGCTCTTTTCATTACGATTCTTCTGTGAACAATCTCCACACTCGTGGTACATGTGTGTAGTAATCAAAATATGTGTTCTAGAGCAAGGACAAGAAAGAATGGTTTTTTTTGAAGCTAAGTTTAGGTTTATTCGTATAAGCAATACTCAATACAGAAACGGACTACAATATCGTCATACGTTTTAGCCTAACAGTCGGCTTACAACTTCTCAACTGCCCGACTGCTAGCTTCTCAGGTCAGAGCTTCGGATTCTCACCCTCGCATCCTTCTCCCACTCCCTCACTAATTTAGCTTTGACGTCACCAAGGCTACCCTCTTTATTACTCTCCCTCTCTCTCTCATTCTCTCTTCCCCAGCACTCTTAACGGTTCTTTCTTTATTTCCTAACTTTACAACAGGCCCAGCGTATACCTCCCTTTCCCGATAGTACATGTGCGATTTTCTTACGGTGTGTAAACGGTAACACAGGCATTTGTACCATTTTTATGCAGTATACCAAATAAAGCGGGACTAGTATACCAGTTATCTATGTAAACAGCGTGATCTTTACCGAAATGGAGTTCTAGAAGGGACATTACATCACTTTCTGATTTACCAATATCTTTATGTTGGGGTTATATCTTAATTCCAGGTCCCATATAAATAATGAAGTCCTAAATATAACCAGTCTTACGGGCACAAAGAAGGAATGATTTCATATCAAATCTTATTTCTCTTCCATGCAATAAATTTTTGAATGCCAGTTTACCTATGTACAAGAGCAGATGTTCCTCTATACATAGATTGCGATAAGGGTAAAATGTACTTGCAAATGTACCTCGTAATTTATCAATTACGTTTCGGATTTTCCGCAGACGATCGAAATTGGATATAATATCGTCACTAAAATGTAACATTTGTAGCAGTAATGAGTGGCGGCCCCTGCTTATTATTTCGCCATAGATATCGCTTTTCGAGAGCTTATCTTTGCTCCAATTCTGGTAAGGATAGCTTCTTGTTTCTCGTCATTAAAAGAGAGATAGCCATGAAACAATATAATTAACTGAGTACTATATCAGCTATTACATTATTGTTATTTTTTTTTTACACCATCAATTGTTTGTCTTTTCAACAATACACTCTACCAACTATTCGGTAACAAACGACTGAAAGCAATTTATAATTTTCCATGAATAATTTATGTCTACTTGAGTACTCGAATTTCGTACGGTATAATCATGAATTTTGGGGCAAAATTTTTCTGTCGTCCATATGACATTTGGTAAAATCGTCCTTTGCGCGTTATTACTTTTTATTTCAGAATCATCAGAATCTGTGGTACTTGGTACATTCAATCGTCTTTTCCTGCAAGGTGCTATCTTTATATTCCAAACGTTTTCACTGCAGGTCTCCGAATCAGTTTCTGATTCATCTAATATGTTCAACACTTGTAGCTTTCTTAGATTTTTAGAAATTACTTCGAAAAGAGAAGAATCTGAGAAGTTTATTAAAATGAAACAAATTATGATACTTTTAAGAAATAAGAATACCTTTAGAGAGTGAACGAATGTATTCTTCGGACCTTTTTTGTCTAAAGTTTGTAATACTTTTCTTAACTAACTATTGTTCTGTAATAGTCGAAACAAATTAAAAAATCAAACGGTGTATAAATGCAAATGAAGTTGTGTAAAGTATTTGGTGCTGACCTCACAAGAGACGCTGCTACGCATTAATTGGTTCACGACGCCGCCGGTTATAGGCGGTCTTAGGCTCTGGGAGTCACTTCGTGGCCGCCGGCTATAACTAGCGTTATTAGCGAAACGGTTAATTGTCAATAATTAAAGAACAAAGCCGAAAACACAACTCTTGTTTTTTTACACTTGTAGCTGAACACCCTGTATATACTATAAAGAAAGGATGGGCGACCAACAAATCTTAGCACGTACGCTGTCACGGACGCATAATTATG
Organism: Bombus breviceps; assembly: GCA_014825925.1. NCBI lineage: Eukaryota > Metazoa > Arthropoda > Insecta > Hymenoptera > Apidae > Bombus > Bombus breviceps. The sequence continues at coordinate 5,104,107 of CM026195.1, read as the reverse complement.
CATACATTTCGCTGTAATGGTATCGATAATTTTTTCCAAATATTTCAGACACTATAGCCGCCCGACATTTACATCTATAGAAAAGAGTTGTTTAGAATCATACTGACGGAACATGTTCGAAAGTCATCGAAATCGGAGAGGATGTAATTGTTTTATAGTTTCACGTTATTCATTTCAGAAAAGGGTGGATGAATTTCTCGAAATGTCGTTTCATAGATTTCAGAGGGATTTTATATAATCACTTTGTTACGCCGTATGTGTAACAAGAAGCATAATTTAACAGAACGGTCCGATGCGAGTGATCTTGGATGAAATGATATATTGTGGACGTTAGTAAGCCGACAAGCTGATTCTCCACGTCATGCGTGCATGTACATTCGTGCGAGCGTGCATTTGTAATCAAATTTGTGATTATTATATAAGGATCGGAGTATTCTTCATTTTCCGATCACCGTGCCGTAAAACGACCGGTTAAGCTAGTACATAGAAACCACTATGCGGCGAATGCAACCGCATATTAATATGACTCAGGTGACTTAAGGTGACACCTTTTCCAATTATTGTTTCTGTTCTTTCGACATAACAGAGTGATTAAATAAAATTCCGCTTTTGCCCTCTTTAAGCCCTCCACCGGTCGTCTTCCGCCAGTCTACCACTTCCCACCCGCTTTCTGCGCGTTCAGTGTTGCATCCTTTCAGATTCATCATTCATGAAATTTATTAAAATATTGCGAAATGAATTAATACGACGCGTAATGTTTAGTACATATGCATATCGTGCAGGGTGTACCGAGAGTAGGTGTAAAGAGAGTAATACCTCAATCAACAAATGACGCACTTTGGGCTTGCAAAAAAACCACATGCTATAACTCGAAAAAATTAATCAAAAATGGAATTCTGTGCTGGCATCAATGACATGTGCATTATATTTGCTGTTTTTACGTTTACAACTTCATGGCAATCTGTACAAAGTTAAAGCATAGGCGTAAACTTTATTTGTTCCATACACGATTGCTTACAATTCACGTCACAGTCGACTAGTTGGCCAATTTTCTAATGAAACGTGTGTATTATTGCTAACAGAATGCAGACCCGTTTCTCATGCAGCACCTGGTTCTTCAAATTCGACACCACTGAACTTTCACAAAATAAAATTAGAAATCCATGTAATATGTAAATTTTAAGAGAAATGTCGATGTGTAAAAATTATAATGCTTATTAGTTTCAATAAACATTCTCGAATTATAGCATTGATATTCATTACTATTGTCGAGTCATCTGTTATGGTGCTTGTAGCGTTGATCGCTGGCGACGCTAATGTCTGCTGTCGTAATAAAAAAAAAAATCGACACGTCGGAATATAAATAGGATATTAACGTTAACCAGCGAGGAAATCATATATATATGTATAATGTATAGTAGCATCTTTGACAAAAAATGTAACTTTTTTGTCATGTGCATTGATGCCGTAATTTTTCAAATAGACATGACTGACGTAATCTCCTCAAACACTTTTAAAAATTTCTTATTAACTGTAGTATTCTCATCCAATACACTGAAATTTTTATTCACAAATATTTGTCTACTTTAACTACATCCCAGACAATCTTTTAGGGGTTGAATTTTAGAGGGCGATTACACCTCATAAACTCGGGTTACCGCAACTAAGACAGGATGACGTGTTTAGTATTTTGCGCTGCTCTTCTAGTCGCAAGTTTTATCAAAATCTGAGTCCCACTATTCGCGGCCTTTTCCTGATATTAAAGTTTCCTTTTGATTCCATTGTGGCTTGCAACTATCACGGTATTGAATTTACTAAATTGATGAGTATTCTACTTAAAATACTTTTCCATTTTTCTAGGATAGACTTCTTTAAATAACTTCATGATGACATATGCTGAATCAATACTTTTATTTATATTTTTATTTATTTTATTTATATATTTTCAGTAATGCTCATATTGCGGGTCTGTTTTTAAGTGTCTCCAAACATGATACAAAAACCACGCTAATGTATTAGTAGTATTGTGATTTGGATTTTCTTACATCAGGATTAAATTATGCTTTAAATACATTTTATTCTACGAAACACTAATTGCACGAATATATGTTACAAATATATTTTCAGCATTAGTTAGATATTAATATTTTCACAACAGGGACTGGTATCGAACCTTTTTTTTTTTAAATTATTTCGGAGACTTGGAAGGATATATAAATATTTTTTATTTGCTAAAATTTTCTTATTAAACGGTGTTCGACCATAATTCTTTTTGGTGTTTTTTAACCCTTGCAGAATGGATCATTTGCAATATGAGATGGAATTTGCAATTCAACTATGTTTCTTTATTTGCCTTCATTGTAACCAATAAAAAGTTATGTGCAATGATAATCATAAAATTTTAAAGTTCTAAACTACTAAAGTTGTAAAATTTTAAATTTGCAAAATTCTAAATTTCTAAANATTCTAAAATTCTAAAATTCTAAAATTCTAAAATTCTAAAATTCTAAAATTCTAAAATTCTAAAATTCTAAAATTCTAAAATTCTAAAATTCTAAAATTCTAAAATTCTAAAATTCTAAAATTCTAAAATTCTAAAATTCTAAAATTCTAAAATTCTAAAATTCTAAAATTCTAAAATTCTAAAATTCTAAAATTCTAACATTCTAAAATTCTATAACTCTAAAATTTGGAAATTATATTAAAAGTTATATGGAAGATTATTTCTTCCCTGGGTTTAAAAATGAAAATGTTAATTGAATCATTCATGCATAACATTATCCAGTTTCAGTAGTAGGGTAGTGTTTTTAAAAGTACGAGTATCCAGTGTAGTGTCACATCGTGATGATTACAGTACTGTGACAGACGTCAAGATCTACTGTCGTGGAGACGCAGTTTTGTTTGATCTTTGCTAAAGAATACGCAGTGGGAATAGCAACAGGTAACAGACAATTTCTTATCATACTATAATTCAATCGTGTTTTCTATTAACTATTAATCATCATTACCAATATCGTATATTTAAAAAATACCATCGAATCATTAATTACTACAATAGTTTAAATGAAATTTCTGAATTCTCAAATATTTATTTTGTATTCTACACTTTACGCAGTAAAATGGTTCATTATCGTGGTTATTCAATAATTTATAACGAATCACTAAAGATGATCGAAACATTCGCCCTTATGTGATAGTCGCATGAAACTTTGGCTATTTTCTGGAAAAAGTTGAGTTTGGGAACGGTTTTTCACAAGTTATTGTTAGAACTTGCTTCCACTTCTCGTATTTATGAAAGTTGAAAATACATTCCGCGGTGACTACATTAATCATGCGAAATATTTTATTCATTTTACATTCTAACACGTTGACTGCCACGCGTGTTTTCAAGGAAACCTCCTTCAGGCCACGCGTGCCACACTACCAAGCGTTCTCTGCTAGGTATTCCTCCCATGGATATTTTAGTAATGCGGATCGCTCAAGTGGTGGTCTCAAGAATGATCTCTCGTTTCGTTTGTTCGCAATATTAAAATCACTAGCTGTTGTTGGATATAATGAAGGAAAGTGTGGTATAGATTATTCTGACCAAATGGTTTCTTATGCCACCAAAATTAGAAAAGGAATTAAATGGTACAGAAAACTTAGTGTTCAACTCCTTCTGGAAATTTCTGTTGTAAACGCGTTGCCCGTTTACAAAATTGCAACAAGGAAGGATATAAATATTAGAATATTTAGAGAGTTATTAGCTGCAAAGTTATTAGGGTTTTCTGAAAATAGAAAAATTCCTTGTCTTCGACGGAGTCAGCATAATATCGCCGTTCGGAAAATTAATTCCGGAAGAAGCATTAGACGCGCATGGAAACTATGTTATGCAAATAAAAGGAATGGACCGAACAAAGACACAAAAGAATTTAAAGAAAACAACAGCAACAACAATTGTCCAAGTTGTCCCGACTAACCTCAGCTATGTATAGAATGCTTTAAAGTTTTACATTTTAAATAATTTTTTTAATAAACCATTTTCGTATTACTTTTATAATAATTCAATAGTTTTATTATTTCCTCTGGGATATCTTTTCAAATAACCACGACCATCCTTCATAAATAGTCAAATAAGCGACACCCAAATTAGGGGCGCCGTGGCCGTCAACGTGTTAAATGGTACAGATCCCTTGTTTTTAATAAAATAAACTAAAACATACGCAAATAAGCTGAAGTGTACATCGTGATTTATAATTTATAAATACTTTTCCCTTATTTTATTTATCACTTTCTTTGTAAATATACCTGTCAACTATTTAGATGCTGCGTCAAAATATCTCTTCGAATATGATGAAACTGTATGCATAATGGAAAAATTACTTTCATATGAAATTTCATTTATTCAAATACAGATTAAGATTAATTGACAATTCCTCTAAATATCTATGGATCCCATATCTTCTTGCCTACAAAGTAACATAATGCTTTCAATATAATAACTGCAAAGAATTATGTTCTTTTTGTGTTTTGAGCCATTAAGACCATTTCTGGAATGCCACGCGCAGTTCAGCATGAGAAGATACCACTTCGGTACATTTGCTGTTTCACAGGGAAACCAGTTCATAACATCAATACATTCAACGTCTATGATTGTGGGTTTTTCCAACACTATGTATATTTGTTAATTCTATTGCATTTACACCGCTTTCGAGTTTTTTATTTGTCTTGTTTCGATAGCTAGAGCACTATTGGTTTCATACTAAAGTCTTATAATCAGAATTCACTGAACCGAATAAAGGAAAGAATACATTAGAATTCATTGTACATGAACACTAATAAAATATATGCACAGTATGATGCGAATTCTCAACTAATTGGCGATCAGTCAGATTGCAAATGATCGGTTGATATCGCGATCTGTGAAGGTTATTAACATTCTACTGTATACAATGTTGCGATCTGGTGTTGAACTTCGGTGTTCATAACCGTTATGTGTTACCCTACATGTCTTTTGAGACACATGTCAATCTGGTGTTTTTCGAATTATATCTATATCAAAAGGGTAGTTGCTGTCATCAAAAATAGTCGTTAAACTGTTTTGATTAGTTCGATTCTCGTTCGTTAATTTTTGAAATATGGCAAATGATCGAATAGAAGGGTTTCAAAAATTTGTCACACCCTTCTAAAGAGGGACACTATTCTCAGATTCCAAACTGCAATATGTCCGCTGTTCTAATTCGTTAACGTAACCGTTTGAGAAGCGTCAACCAGCGTATCAATACAACTGATAAATAAAATTCCAATTTTGGCTTAGCCGCTATGTGCAGGAATACTAGCACAGAGAGAATTAAGGTTTTCTTGGAACAAATGAACACTCTCAGTATCTTCTTGATTGTTGACAATAATAGTCAGCGTATAATTTTTCTAATTGTAAATGTGGTACAAGTTCAAAATCGAACAAGAAAATGTTACAATGGTTAGCTTCTCACCTTGCTTATATGTGTCGTCGATCGCACTATTGGACTTATCGTACTGAGTTAGTGTAGTTGGTAGACTAACTGCATTAATCGTTGACGATTGCTCGGTTTTACTTTTTGACATTACTCAAAGACTATAGTACAACAATTCTCGGCTTCGCAAAGACTGCTGTTTCCTCTAAACTTGATATTAACTCTCGATAAATTTTTAACTGACTCTACACAAGATTTCAATTAACTTGAC